>VDFB02013811.1:0-28574 GCA_007258455.2 Sequoia sempervirens | reverse complement strand
GAAGGCCATGGTTGGCAAGGTCGTGACCTTGTCTTCACGAGAGGTCTACGGCTCCGCATGAGTCACCCTATGGACCGGCGCCTCCAGTTGGGAGGAAGGGCACAGGACATCTATAGATGGGACCGTCGCCTCCAGTTGGGAGGAAGAGCACAGGACAGCCCATGTAGGACTATGCGATGACACTCTCCCCTAGTTGCCCATGTGTTTTACTTTATTGTGTTCCTCTGGAAGTATATTATGGGAGTTTGTTTAGTTTGTGGTTAAATGGACTTATATTGATTTTTTTTGGAGTATTGCCTTGATACATCTTTGGTGTACTTTGTGGTCTTGTATGATCTCATTGATATTGACTTATGACCTTGTACTCTTATGGTACTGTGTTATGATGTTATAGTGTTGTTTAAATGCAATTCGGAATTTTATTATGTTATTAATTCAGTTTATTTTGGAAGTGTTTCATGATCTTCCTTTGGTTACTTGTTTACTAGTTATCATTTTGTTTAATGTGATGAGATTTATGACTTTAAGTTATTATGTTGACTCTCGGGTGTTGTTGATTATGTCATTGTAATCCTTGAGTTTTATGATACTTTTGTATGATGTTGAGTCTTGTGGTTTCGTGTTTGGATGTTCTTGGTTGAGGACTCTTATTGTCAGCTCCTTAGCATGGGGAGTGGGTCTTCGGACCCACGTGGTCGGGTGGAACGTGCTAAGCACCCCATTGCGCCCCCAGTCAAGGATTGAGAGGTGTGGATTGGTGCTGTTGCGGCGACTCCAAAATTGTATCTGGCTTGGAGCTAGTTATGATATTGTGCATCACGTTATCTTGTTGCATGGTTTTCCTTCATGATTGGAAACACTTTTGTATCATTTTACTTCTTAAACATTGTACTGTAATGTAATGTTAAACTCAGTGTGGATATTGGCCATGGCAGTTGTTATTCAATGTATGGAGTTAATCATGGTTTCTTATCAATGAATTTTTCATGTAAGTGTTACATTTGTTAATGTTTACTTTATATCTTTGGATTTTATTCTTTATTGCTATTGTATGGATTTAAGTTCGTAATGTCTCCTTGTGTACCCCAAGGGATGTATGCATTAGTGAATCTACTTAAATGAAATTCATGTCATGACTTAAAGTGTTTTACATGTATGTTATGTTAACAAAAAGAAAATAATAACTTTAAAAAATAAAAATTGTGCAATAATTATTGTGTTGTTGTCCTTTGGGGTTCACACGATGGGGCGTTACAACATGGTATCAGAGCCTAGGTTGATACACTGGGCACTATGTGCACTCACTATGTAACCTTGTGCTTAGACCCGTGAGTCTTGAATTTCACTTTTCTTTGTTACTGTTGTGAATCTGAGTTTCTTCTGTTAACAAGTGTCGGGTCGATGGTGCAGGAAACTGATGGGAAAGGATAGGACCCTTGGTGTAGTGCGCAATGCACCAATATCCTTCCTGTCGGGGATGCTCTATGGACCCTTGAGTTTTATTGTGATGTGTTTCTTGGTGATGTGTTTTATGTGTGTGAATATGTCAAGTGTGTGTGGAATCTGCGATTTTGTTGTCCTTGAGTGATGAATTATGTTTTCTTGAATCTGTGAAGGTGTAAAATTTTATTTTTTTGATTGAAATTGATGTAAGATTTGGTGTTGAAAAATGGTTAAAGTGGAGTTCTTTGTGTAAAAATTATGAGTTTTAACGAAGATGTGAGGTTTTGTGGAGAATTATTCTATGATTTTTAGTAGAATATAGTATCTTGAGGTTAAGATGCAACTTGAATTATTGGTACTAATGTGCAATGTTCTATGGTAGCTTTTGATTTATAGGAAATTGGCTTCAGAAATGTAGTGATGAAGGTAATGTAATTGTAATATGCAGGTATAGATACTTATAATTTCAAGTAGTAATTCATGTTGATATAGGAGATGAATTAGGTTTATGGTTAGCATCCTTATGCGAATATTGCTTAACTAATAAGAAGTAAACTGTTTATGAGTTACTAGAAATGTTTTGACTATTATGTGTGGTTCGGTGGGAGGGATAGTGTGGTATCACTCTCTCGCTCGTGCCCTACTATGCTGGGAGTTCCTCTCATGATGTATTTGTGATATATATGTATTGTGCACAACATTTGTTTGCATGCAGGATTGCAGGAACTAAGCCTCGATTCCACCTGCATTGTCAGGACAGGGCGAGCATCATAAACACCCAATGGGATTGACGTGGAAAAATAGGAACTGACAAGAAAATTTTCCCAACCTAGTTCGTCATCTGTCCTAATGTCTGTCAAATTGGTCTCGTTGCAACCTCATCACCACTTTTCTATTGGTTTCATTTCTTTATTTTTTTTCGTGTGTTTAATTTTCATTGCTTATCTGGTGTCATTTAATTGATGTTTTAATTTATGGTGTTGATATGCTTATGATCATTGATATTGTTGTGTTACCATGTTTATGCTTGAGCTCGACTTCCAGGAGTAAGTCGAAGCTTAGAGGGGGAGGATGTAGTGCCCCTCCGTTGTGACCTTTCCGGATTTTGTGTAAGTGTTTATTTGCATTATTGTTGTTTTGTGTGTGATTAGTTTATGCAGTTAACATAATATTTGATGGAATTGTGTACTCAATTAATTAAAATAGCATTGAGTAAATAAAACTAGAAATTAAGATGAAAATTAAATAAATTAGTTTTATAAAATATTAAGTAAAGAGTTATTAATAAATAAATAAACTAATTGTTTTGTAAAAAGTATTCTTTAATGATATTCGATAATAATTAATAATTTATTAGTTGTTCAAAGATAATTATCCCAATGACATGAAGGGTAAATATTATTGCCAATAGATTTTAATTGATTGGATGGAAAGTAGATAGCTTGTTACTAACTATAGATAGATTAGATTCTAATCAAAAATAGAAAAGATGAATAATATTGTGCTAGAGTTAACCCATTAAAATATCGAAGGTAATATGTTCTTTTTAAAATTAAATTAAATGATTTAGAACAAATGATCAAATTAAACTAATTCGTTAAAAGTAAAAGTGATATTATTAGATAAATTGATTTAACTTGTTGTGTTAAATTGAAGTTAATAATAATTATGAACAAAATAATCTTGAAAAGATAATTATTATAATAAGGAATTTAAATGGAAAAGGAGATAGGAAGTTGAAGTGTTTTAAAACAAGAAAAGCTGGAAAGAAACTACACCTATAGAGCATTTGGAAGTCGAAGAGAACTATAGAATTTGCAAATTAAATAATAGTTATATTTAGCTTTGGTTGGGGGGGATTCAATTTTTTTAGAGGGTAAAAAAAAAATACCCCCGCTAGATCGATGCCTAGATTCAACAGAAGGGCTTTGCAATAAAGAAAGTGTAGGACTTAGGCCAAGCAACAGGATAGAAGAGGAGAGAAATCTAGAAAGCCATCGGTACCACATGGAGTGGAAGCTGCAAAAGTACCATCTTCTGGTCGGGGTATTTGTTTATGTATTTACTTTGTCTCATATCTAATCTATACTGCGAATTGATGTCTCTCATTCGATCATTCTGGAGAAATCCTCCTTCGTTTCTTTTGTGTCGTATCTCTTACTCCATCGAACCTCTCTTCTTGTTATGTTGTTTCCTTATAGCCTCTGGAGTTTTTGAATTCACCTGTCTTGCTTCAAATTATGTAGATCGATTTTGTAACTGATGTTGTTATGCACAAGTTTGGCGTCCAACTCTAATAAAATCTTTCTCTCAGCTATTCCTTGTTAGCTGTTACAACCGCACTCTGATCTTACCCATATCGTTCTAGCTACCCTTGGAAGTATACGCATTCACAAATGTATTGTACATTACAGAGTCTCTGCCTTGTTTTGATGACCAATGGTTGTATCCTCAATTCGAATTCTTATGGGGTTCGAGGAATGTTCTAATCCTCCTTTAGACTCACCGCACATGCAGTCTCCCCTAAATTTACATCTTCACTATGCTTTTGTTTTCCCCTTCTCATTGTGTGCCTTGAGGACTAATTTTTACCCGATTAATTGTATGTTACATTATTCATATATTTTAGCATATATATAGAGCATTTATATTACATACTGCGCTGTGGTGGATACCGATATGAAGGAAAGTTAAAGTTTTATATAATCTCCCCGATTTCACTATCAACCTATCACAACAGCGCATTTGAACATAATAGGAAGTTTTAAAGGTTTAAATAATCTCTCTCTGTTGTCATTGTCAACCAGTCTCAGCCGCAGCACACGAACTTAATAGGAAGTTTATAGATTTATTTAACCTGCTTGATTCTACTGTCAATCTATCACAATTGCTGCACTTGAAAATATTATTTATCCTACTCTTAAGACACGTATTTGCACCTCACATTTCTTCTTCTCTTTCGTCTTGTGGATAACATGTGATATTTGATAATAATGCAAGTAGATGGCGATATTTATAAATTCCAATAATCACTTTCTAATATGCTCGGCATCCTACCTTAGTTACAACATTTAGAGTTGAGGTGTTGTACAGAATTAAACAGCCTCCCTGAAACGATTGACCACCTTTCACAGCTGTAAATTTTAGACTTACAATGTTGTAGTAAATTAAATAGCCTCTCCGATTTCTTTGTCAACCTGTCTAAGCTGTGGCGACTGAACATAAATGGAAGTAATGTCTGATAGGTGAAGTATCTAGATTGTAAGGCAATTTGCTTGAATAGATAAGTTTATGATAATACTCCATTATCTAAAATAAACCTCTATTTTATTATCCTTTACAAAGACATATTTAAAGCATAGAAATAATTGAGAAAGAAATGTATTCACTTATTGTTTTTAAATTTAAACGAAGGATAGTCTTACTAATTTATATTATTTAGAGTTCAAATGGTTTATTTTATTTTATTTTAGACAAGTAGATTCAGTTACGAGTTGATTCTATTGCGTTAGGTAGTTGGAGGACTCTTTCTTCAATTAGATAATTTCCATTATTGTTGAAATCCTTTAAGCAATTTAGCGGATGTATGTCATTCTTACGTGATAATTGTTGTATATAGTGGGTTAGGTTGTTGTGTTCTCACTTTGTTTTAAAATTGATTAAATAAGGAGGTTAAGGTTACTTTGGTAAATCTTAATGTGAATTATTTTGGTTTAAATGTCACTTTGGTAGTTCTTGGAATCATGGTGTCTCGTGGCTTTAGGTGAAATATGTGGAGGTTGTGTGTTCGTAGAATTAGAGGTTGAATGTTATATGCATATAGCTATAGGGGAATGGAGTCACTATTGTGATAAATGTGTAGTGAGATAGATATTAAAATATGTCTCTTCGTTTTCTTTAAATTGACTTAAATAATGTCTCAATAATTGAAGAGATCGGATATAAAGGAAGCCTTAAATGCTAGTTTAATGTTATCATTTTTTTTGTAGATTAGAAGAAAGAGAATGATTAAATAGTTTAGATGATTAATTGAGTAATATTAAGGAAGTTCTTGAATTATATCATCGTAAAGTTATTAACTTGTTTTATATAAAGGAATTAAGTAATCTCGACAAAAAGAGAGTGATATAATTAGGAATGGAGATTGTTGTTATTTAAGAGTAACAGTATAAAGTGTAAATTGGAATATATTTGTTTTAATTTGTGTTTGGAAGAGTATACTTGTGATTAGTGTCTTATGGCTTAATAACATCAGACTATATCTTCACTTCGCAATATTGTGATATCCTTAAATGTTGGAAATGATTGATCTTTAAAATAATGTTTTTTTTTAGATTGTTTCAAGTTTCTTTTTATTGAATGAATGGATACATTGTATTTGAATGTGTGGTTTTATGGATTGTTTTGATAGATCCTTTCGATGTGACTTTTCGTGAGTTGATTTTGAGTTGGGGATTTTCTGTCAATTAATGTATGTTGCTATTCATTGGGACCCATATGTTTTCTTTTGGTTCTTTACCCTAAGTGGTAAATCGGTTAATGTTATCATTGTCATGATTGATGATTCTGCTTGAGTTGTTAATGAGTCAAATTGAAAAGTTCTTTGAGTTATGGGTATTCCGAGAGGAGAAAATAGAGGTTTCCCTTGGATTTCCGATTTAGTTCATATCGAAGTTGTTGATGTTGTTTGAATGGAGTTGTTGATCTTATTTTGGTGTATTCACTCATTGTATTTAAATTGAAAATAATTCTTGTGGCCTTGCAATTTTTGTTGTCAGTTCTTTGATGGGGAAACCCTAGTGTAAACTTTTTGAGAGTCTTCCAGAGGCTTGTTTTGTTTTTATTGTTCGTCAATGTCTCTCCTTTTATGTGCCCTTGATGTGGTAAGTGTTTTGGTTTCATGATTTTGAAAGGGTTGTACGGGAATCGTTGAGATTTTGATTATGTATTTATAGCGAGATGGGTAATGCCTCGCATGATTCTCTATTGTGATCTAATGTTCTTGTTATGTTGTACAACCCTTGGTTTTTGGTTTGATATTGTTGGGTCTCTAGGGAGAGTGGCTCCTCGTGGGGGCCGACGCCCCGTTTAAGGGGAAGGGCACAAGATAACCCACGAGTGAGTTAGTAATTAAGTTAAAACCTAATAATTAACTTAGGAGGGTTGGGTAGTAATATCATTATAAGATTTATAAAAAAAAGGATGCCTCGCCTTCATTAGCGCTTCCGTAGGCTAATGGAATGCTGAGAAGGCCGTGGTTGGCAAGGTCGTGACCTCGTCTTCACGAGAGGTCTACGGCTCCGCATGAGTCACCCTATGGACCAGCGCCTCCAGTTGGGAGGAAGGGCACAGGACAGCCATAGATGGGACCGGCGCCTCCAGTTGGGAGGAAGAGCACAGGACAACCCATGTAGGACTATGCGATGACACTCTCCCCTAGTTGCCCATGTGTTTTACTTTATTGTGTTCCTCTGGAAGTATATTATGGGAGTTGGTTTAGTTTGTGGTTGAATGGACTTATATTGATTTTTTTTGGAGTATTGCCTTGATACATCTTTGGTGTACTTTGTGGTCTTGTATGATCTCATTGATATTGAATTATAACCTTGTACTCTTATGGTACTGTGTTATGATGTTATTGTGTTGTTTAAATGCAATTTGGAATTGTATTATGTTATTAATTCAGTTTGTTTTGGAAGTGTTTCATGATCTTCCTTTGGTTACTTGTTTACTAGTTATCATTTTGTTTAATGTGATGAGATTTATGACTTTAAGTTATTATGTTGACTCTCGGGTGTTGTTGATTATGTCATTGTAATCCTTGAGTTTTATGATACTTTTGTATGATGTTGAGTCTTGTGGTTCCGTGTTTGGATGTTCTTGGTTGAGGACTCTTATTGTCAGCTCCTTAGCACGGGGGGTGGGTCATCGGACCCACGTGGTCAGGTGGAACGTTCTAAGCACCCCATTGGGTCCCCAGTCGAGGATCGAGAGGTGCGGATTGGTGCTGTTGCGGCGACTCCAGAATTGTATCTAGCTTGGAGCTAGTTATGATATTGTGCATCACGTTATCTTGTTGCATGGTTTCCGTTCATGATTGGAAACACTTTTGTATCATTGTACTTCTTAAACATTGTACTGTAATGTAATGTTAAACTTAGTGTGGATATTTTCCATGGCAGTTGTTATTCAATGTATGGAGTTAATCATGGTTTCTTATCAATGAATTTTTCATGTAAGTGTTACATTTGTTAATGTTTACTTTATATCTTTGGATTTTATTCTTTATTGCTGTTGTATGGATTTAAGTTCGTAATGTCTCCTTGTGTACCCCAAGGGATGTATGTGTTAGTGAATCTACTTAAATGAAATTCATGTCATGACTTAATGTGTTTTACATGTATGTTATGTTAACAAAAAAAAAATAATAACTTTAAAAAAAAAAAAATTTGCAATAATTATTGTGTTGTTGTCCTTTGGGGTTCGCACGACGGGGCGTTACACAAAGTGGTTCCAGGATAACTTGTGTGAGAGTTAGTTAATTAAGTGAAAATTAAAATAACTTATACTAGGGATAGAGTAGCTTTGAACATTAATAAGATATTTTAGCCTTGCTCATTGGCTCAAGGGCTTGTACGAGACTTGAGATGAGTCGGGAAGGCCTGGAATGGCAAGATTGTTATCTTGTCTCCTCGAAAGATAACCGATTCCACTCTTGTGTGCATATGGCACCGAGTTCGTGAGAGGTTACCAGGATATCCCTAGACGGGGGCTGGGACCTAGGAAGAACACCATTGGATAACCAATGCAACCTTTGCGATGACACTACTCCTATGACAGCAGTCGGTATAGTGTTGTACCGTTGGTTTATTTTGTACAGTGATTGTACTCGATTTTGTACTCTGGAAGCATTGTAACCATTGTGTTAAGTGATGTGGGTTTTGTCCTTGATTCAGTTCAGTTTATGTGTTAGCCTGTGTCTAGTGGTAGATGGTCTTGTCTAGGAAATCCTTGTTACTATCTCCTAGCACGGGGGGTGAGCCTTTTGGTTTCACTTGGTTGGGTGGAACGTGCACCTTCCTCTGTTGGTTTTTGCTATTGCTTGTGTTGATGAGACTTTCATGTTGGAGAGCTCGTTGGATTCAGATGTTATTTTGGCTTTGTTCTTTTCAGTTGATCTTTATTCTTTTACCCCTCATTTGTCATCGAGGTGGAATTTGTAAATTGTATTCATGATTATTAGATTTACCTCATTCGGGGAATGAGTGTTGTAATCGTATTGTTTAAATGTTGTTAATTGGAATCTTGAGGTATTTATTATCCTTGTTGTAATTTATCTTGTATGGGATGTATGTAATCTTAATTTTTTAAGTTATTAATGTTTTGATTTCAATTGATGTTAATTGTTGTTTGTGTTTTAAAGTAATCTTTGTCTCGTGGCCTTAGAGGTTGTTGGCAGTGTGTATCCATCTTACATGTTATTTGTACTCAAACAAAAAAATAAAAATTGGAACGTTTAAGTAGGGAATTGCAACTTCCTCTAGGGTTGTGTGGCGGGGCATTACACATGGTATCAGAGCCTAGGTTTAAACACTGGGAACTCTGGGATTATGTTGGACCCATTATATTGTAAGTTGTGTAGGTTTATACTCTGAGCACTATGAGCCCATTGTATTGACCTAGTTGTTTTTCTCTTTAGTGTTGTTTTCCTTTTGGGTTGATCTCTCATGTTTTCCCAAAAGTTGTCGTTAAGTGGTATAGGTCCAATGGTGCAGGAAACTAGTGGAAAGGATAGGATCCTCGGTGTAGTGCGCAATGCACCGATATTTGTTCTATTGGAAGAATGCATTATGGATGATTTTGTAGTGTGTGATTTTGACGTGTTGTGTGTGGTGGACAACAATCAATTTTGTTGTTATTTTTGCCCTTGCATGTCTTTTATTGAATGCTTTTGTGAGGGTTAGGCTCGCAAGCCTACCAAGAAGTGTATTTTGTTTGGCTTCCTTCTTGTTGATGGGCTCCTTCCTTGTGAAAGGGGTTGAGACCCTTGAGTGGTTCTTGAGTGTGGTTGTAGTGTGTTTGTTGGTGGGTTGCAGGTGACATGTGTTGCCTAAAATTACCCTTGCTTGGTTTCTTTGCCTGTGTTTTTTTGGAAGGTTTGTTTGACCTTGAAGGTGCCAAGAAGTTCCTTTTGGTGTGCATTCTCTTTTTGAATCTAGTTGTTTCTCTTCACCATGCAAGTTTCTGGTGCATGTCTTCTTGTGCGTTACCTCCTTACGTTAATGATTGCTAGATTGACCCTATGTGGTTTTGAAGTTTCTTTTACATGTATATTTTATTGAGATTATAAATATGGTAATGAAAATGATTGATCATGTTGTTAGTTCATAGAGTTTGTGCATGCTCTCTTATGATCGATGCACTTGTGTGAAAGTGGTTGTGTGACGATGAGACCATGTTGCATTAGTGCTTATGTTAGAATTGTAAATTCTTCTCTCCTTCCCTCTCTTCTCATTGGTTTAACGGAGATGTTTGTCCTTGAGTATGTGGTGTATTCAAACCCAATCTTATGAGAAAATGTTTATGTATTCATGAAGGTTTGTTTCCTAGATCAAACCTTGGGTAAAGGACCTAAGTCCCCAAGTTGCATTCATAATCATGGAAAATGTATAATCTGAATAGAGAATCATTTTGCAGTAAGTAAAAGTTTAGAGAAAGAAAAGGATTAGTGAAACCATTGCATGTTAATGATAATTACGTAATAGGTGCATCTTGTTGGTGAGGCCTATAGTCCCCAACTTTATTGTTAAGTTTTAAGAAATCATGTTGATGTTAGATTATTGTACCTAGATTAAAAATGCAAAATGTTAAATAAATGTTGAAGTGATGATGTCGCATACCTGGTCTTGAGTAAACTATGTAATGATATTGCATTGTGTGATTTGATGGAGTTTGTAATAGGGGTACTTGCAGGCTTCCAGGAGTAAGCCTGACCCTAGGGGGGGAGGATGTAACACCCCTCCATTTTGTGCTTTGTTAATCAGACAATGTTTTCTCTATGATGCCTTGTGTTTTGATTATGTTAATGATGTAAACTTCGTCAATTAGTGATATTGTATTGGTGAAGGGGATGGGATCACATCACTCGCATGCGAGCGACCTGTGATTCCACGATTTCCTCTTCACGGTGTGTTTTATTATGTTATATGCATGTTCGACACTCGTGTTGTTCGCAAGATGCAGGTACATGACATCAACTCCACCTAGTTCCACAGGTCTGAGCGTGTCCCTTGTTCAATGGAAATCGATTGGGAGATAGTAGCTAGGTTTTTTCTGTGTCAAGCCACTACCCTAGTCTCAGTGTGTTGTCGGGTTGTAGTCGGGTTCGTTGTAATGTTTTTGGTTGTAATGCTAGGAATATTAATTACTGTATTAATTAATTTAATTTAATTAATAAAATAATCTAATATTGGATTAGATTTATTTTATTGGTTAATTAAATTAATTGGGTGAATTAATTAAGTTATTCCTTGAATTAAAAGTGTTAAAAAGATTTAAATTAGTTTGTGTGAAAAGAAGGTTTTAAAATATGTTGAATGCTATTTAGAAAATTGAAAATTGTTTAAGTTATTCAAAATTCCAAATATCTTCAATGCAATGACTTTGGGGTAGAAAAGATATTTTTGGAAATAGTTGACTTTTTTGGTAAAAGATATTTGTTTTTGAATTTGAAAGTTGAAATTTAATTTGAATTTCAATTTGTGAATAATTTGGTGAAGTTTGAATTTCTTTTTTGAAATTGAATTTAGTTTGAATTTGAATTTAGTTTAAAATTCAATTTGAATTTAATTAGAATTTGAAATTGAAATTGGAAATTGAATTAAAATTGGATTTGAATTTGAATTTGCAATTTAATTTGTATTGAATTTTAATGTGAATTTGAAGTGGATTTGAATTTGAATTTGGAAAATTTGGAAAAGAATATATTTTCATTTTAGGGTTTTCTTTCAAGGGGCTTGTGGGAAAATTGGTTGCAAAGAAAAAGGGGGCTTTTGGATTTTTATTTTATTTTTGGATGGATTCTTGGTTTGATTTTGGTGGAGAGGCTTGGAGGAGGCTAGGATTTTGGAGTTGAAAGAGTGCTTGAAAATATCCATTGTTGAAGCTTGCAAATTTTGGAGGAAACACAAGGTTCCATCTTTTCTCCCTTCATCTTTTTGCTCATTTTGAATGATTGAAAATATAGTTTTAGATTCAATGAAAATTCATGGAAAAGCTTTCAAATTTGCAAAATTGTAGATAGATTTGGAAATAGAAACCAAACAAGAAATTTACACCAAGAAATAGAAACAAAAGAAAAGAAAACTCTATTTTAGAACTAGATTTTGAAAACCCATTTTGTTGTTTTTGAAAATAATTTATGTTCTTGAAATGGGTTTGGATTATTTTCACAATTTGAGTATGAAATCAAAATCTGGGTATATATGTGTGTAAATATACCCATGCATATCAATACATAGATATATTTACACATATATATACAAATATATATTTATTATATTTGAAAATTTGGATTTTGGGATAAACCTAGAAATACCCTGTATTTTTGCCATGTTTAGATGTAGGGATTTTATTTTAAAAAATATATATAATTTTTTATTATTGTTGTGGGGTGGGAGGTCAAACCCCACCGCCACAATGCAGGCCACGGCCAAGGGCCACGAACTGTGTGAGGAACACACATAGACCACAGCTGAAGGGCCACGGGTTGTGTGAACCCCACACAGACCGCGCCGAACAAACCGTGGGCTGTGTGAACCCCACACAGACCGCGGCCGTAAGGGCACGGACTGTGTGAAGCCCACACAGGCTGCGACCAGAATGGCCATGGACTGTGGGGAGCTCACACAGTCCGCGCGGCCATTTAGGGCATCGTGGGATTTCCTCGAATACCTCAGACTTCATTTCATTGTATTTTATATTATTTGTAACTTTTGATATTTATTATTTAATAATATATATTAATATTAATATATATAATAATATATAATATATATTATATATATAATATTAATATAATATTTAAATAATAATTAAATTGAATATTTAAATATATATGCATAGTATATATACATGTATCATTTTTATATGTGTGGTTTTAAAAATATTTTGTAAGTTCAATTTAAATCGTTATGGGAAGTTGTGATTTAAAAATGAGTAGATTTAAGTCATGATTTGTTTACATTTAAAAAATATGTTTGTTCGGAAAATTATTTTGTATATAATTAAGGTATTTTAGTAGAAAGAGTATTTTTAATTAATGGCTTTAAGATGAGATAAGTTTAACGGATTCAAAATAAATGTTTAATATATATTAAATGTTTTGTTCTGGAATTAATGGTAAACTTAGATTAAGTAAATTGTTTTAAATGTTAGTTGAATGACTTTATTATTTAAGTGTTGTGATTATGGTTATTGTTGAGAAATTTGAATAATGGATTTATTTATAAGATCAATTTTTTTCTTAATGATCGAGTATGATAGGGAAAATTGAATTTAACTATTGAGTTTTAAAAATTCTTCACGTGATTGATTGACCTTTAATTATGTGCAAATAATGGTATTTATTTAAATTGATTTCATGCAATGTGTCATCATGTGGCTTGGATTTAAGAAATCCTAATATTAGCCTGTTTAATTGCTTAGAATGTTTTCTAGTGGTGTTTTCGTTTATTCTTGATATGGGAAATATTGTTTGATTGTGGGTGTACCTTGGTTGTTCTGGGTTTTGTACCTTGAGCCTAGGGACTCTTTGATTGCATTGTTAATTCGTATTAGTCTTGTTGATCATGTAAGTCTTCCAGTAGTGTTTTCTTGAGAT
Source organism: Sequoia sempervirens (assembly GCA_007258455.2). Lineage (NCBI taxonomy): Eukaryota > Viridiplantae > Streptophyta > Pinopsida > Cupressales > Cupressaceae > Sequoia > Sequoia sempervirens. The sequence goes on along the minus strand of VDFB02013811.1, from coordinate 15,250 downwards.
GATGTTATGTCTCTTATGATTTGCTTTGTCTATCTTGGATTGTGTGTGAGTTAAGCTTAAGTGGATACCTGGTTCTTTGAACGGGTTGTGTGACCTTGTGATTTGTGGTTGAATTGGGTTATCAGTTCATTATGTGGGTCTCATTATGTTAGTCAACCTAGTGTTAGCCTTGGGTAGTGCACGCTTTGGTTTCAGTTTTGGGCATCCGTAGTGATGTGTTACCTGTTGAGGTGTTTGATTTTTGTGCTAGGTGTTAGTGCATTGTCTACCCTTGGCATGTGGTTGAGTTATGTGTTGTCGATAGGGGAGTGGCTTTCAATGAGCGTCGGGCCCAAAGTGGTTCCAGGATAACTCGTGTGAGAGTCAATTAATTAAGTGAAAATTAAAATAACTTATACTAGGGATAGAGTAGCTTTGAACATTAATAAGATAATTTAGCCTCGCTCATTGGCTCAAGGGATTGTACGAGACTTGAGATGAGTCGGGAAGGCCTGGAATGGAAAGATCGTTATCTTGTCTCCTCGAAAGATAACTGATTCTGCTCTGGTGTGCATATGGCACGGGTTTGTGAGAGGTTACCAGGATATCCCTAGAGGGGGGCCGGGACCTAGGAAGAATGCTATTGGATAACCAATGCAGCCTTTGCGATGACACTACTCCTATGACAGCAATCGGAATAGTGTTGTACAGTTGGTTTATTTTGTACAGTGATTGTACTCGATTTTGTACTCTGGAAGCATTGTAACCATTGTGTTAAGTGATGTTGGTTTTGTCCTTGATTCAGTTCAGTTTATGTGTTAGCCTGTGTCTAGTGGTAGATGGTCTTATCTAGGAAATCCTTGTTACTATCTCCTAGCACGGGGGGTGAGCCTTTTGGTTTCACTTGGTTGGGTGGAACGTGCACCTTCCTCTATTGGTTTTTTCTCTTGCTCGTGTGGATGAGACTTTCATGTTGGAGAGCTCGTTGGATTCAGATGCTATTCTGGCTTCGTTCTTTTCATTTGATCTTTATTCTTTTACCCCTCATTTGTCATCGAGCTGGAGTTTGTAAATTGTAATCATGATTATTGGATTTACCTCATTCGGGGAATGAGTGTTGTAATCATATTGTTTAAATGTTGTTAATTGGAATCTTGAGGTATTTATTATCCTTGTTGTAATTTATCTTGTATGGGATGTATGTAATCTTAATTCTGTAAGTTATTAATGTTTTGATTTCAATTGATGTTAATTGTTGTTTGTGTTTTAAAGTAATCTTTGTCTCGTGGCCTTAGAGGTTGTTGGCAGTGTGTATCCATCTTACATGTTATTTGTACTTAAACAAAAAAAAAAATAGAACGCTTAAGTAGGGAATTGCAACTTCCTCTAGGGTTGTGTGGCGAGGCATTACAGTCTTTGGAGAGATCATGTGGGATAGAGTTGGACGTGGTAAAATGGTCGATCTTCCCAACTTGTAAAGTTGTTAGGATGCAATTTTTTGGAGAGTTCATGTGAGGAATATGGGAGGCATGACAATGTGGGGGAAAAATTTCTGAGGGATCTAAATCTGAAAAGGGTGTGAAGAATAGAGGGAGTCTCACAATTAATGAAGAAATGACACCATAGTGCCCAGGAATTTGTGTAGGAAAAATGAGATTTGGGAGGGCACAGAAAGAGGACAGCAGCATAATGTTGAGGAAAACACTACGATGTGTATTTGGGGATTGGTGGTTGCAGTGTTTATGCTGGCTACCATTTTCTCTGAGTTTAAACAAAAAAAAAAAAGTCCTGCACAAGTAACGAAGAGGGAACAATCTCGATTGGGAAATCCCAACAAGACCAGAGATAGACATTTTGTTGCATGGTCTCAAGAGATTCCTTTGGTGCAGAGGATGGTATAAGTGCAAGTGCCAATATAAGACAGGGAGGATGCTGGAAAAGATTGTGTAAACTGGCCTTACACCTGCCAATTGCATTTTCTCGAGTGTTTCTAAAGCCTTTTCAACAAATCCATTTGGGGTGTACCCTGCAACCATTGCAATCCTTGAGATGACAGCTCTTTCAGGCACTCTTTCAAAAATTTCTCGAGCCTTGTCTATGACTTCACATTTTTCATACATTCCCCAACTGTAATATTGACAAAATCTTTTCCCATAAAATCCATTCAGTGCATAGCCTGTAGTTATGGAATTCCATGAGACGAATTTTATTTGAGGGATTTTGTTAACCAGTTCACGTGCCTTGTCTATGCATCCACACTTTGCTGACATGCCTATCAAGGCAGTTGTGATTGTAGCATCTGAGAAGGGAACTTCCATTCTTTAGATGTCCATACTCCGTTCCAACATTCCCATTTTGGGCGCAAGCATGGCCATATTCCCAACACGACTCAATTTGTGCAGAATCTTAAAGGTAAGCCACTTGACTTGTTTTCAATGAATTGTTTATGGAAATATGTACATGCCCAAATTACTTTGTTGCATTTTATTTCATTCTAATACAACTCTATTATTATCAGGTAAACGATGGCATTTGTTCTGTGGTTTTATTTGTGGCTATTCAATATATAATGTTGTTGTAATACCTAGCATTAGATCCTCTTTGTTTCTTCATTTAGCATATTCGAATCACTTTTGTTGTGTCTAATCTCATTTTAAAATAATCCACCTGTTATCTGTAAATGAAGCCATTGGTTCACTGGTTTTATCTATGGTTGAACTAAACTACATTTGTCATACCTCTGCAAGCATGGTTTAAGCTATTTTGTTATATTTATCATTCCTATATTTAAGAATGCCAATAAAATAAGGTAGTTGTAGAAGTGGGAATTCATAGAAAGGAAATTTGGGCATTACACAATTCATTTTATTTATTTATTATGAGCACGGTAAATCCAACAACAGTGATTCAAGCCCTTCTCGGTTGAGTTTTTCTAACCATTTTGAATCCATAGTTATTGTTATATAGCCTTATCAATCTTCAGCCAACAAAAATGCTAGAGTCTATATATTTATTTTATTTTATTTTTTCTAGAAATTCGAGCGAATAAGCATATGAGAAAGAACTAGACTATTATGAGCAAGATAAGTCAGTATCACAAAAGGCTAAGAGTTTTTTTTTTAAGTTTCTCAAAGCTAATTTTGATAGTGGGTCATTCCAAGAAACCATGTAACCTCTCTCTTCTATCTTCTAATGGCTTACACGTTGAAATTATTTCCCAAAGACAGTACAGAGGTACATTTATGTTTAGTTGCTTGAAAAGAAGTGGATAATCTACAACATCCTAGGAAAACAGATCTTAATATCTCAAGATTGAGCCTCCTAATTGACTCAATGCTCCACATGATCATTTGGTTCGGTTGACTCGACCTTTTACTCTTTTAAAATTGTAAGTGAACATTTAACCATGTAAAGATACCGTTACTTCAGTATTTAGTATAATTTTAGTTTATTTTACTTTTCACTTATGACTCCCAAATGCAATGCTGCTAAAATACATAAGCATCACTAAATGATAGTTGTCAAACAAGTTTCTGTACCTTGGCTTTGTAAACTTTCCAATAATCCTTATTATCAGTGGTATGTGGTGTTAGTTTAAGTAAAAATATATGGAAAGAATATTGAAATATAATAATATAATGATTATATGGTTACCAATATATTGTGAATGTGGATATAAATAAAATCTAAATTAAAAAAAATAAAAATTATATTGTTATATCATCAATATAATTATGATAGTAGTTACATGTTTCAAAAAAATCTTTAACAAGATACATGGATAGTATACCACACTTATCTTGTTATGATAAGCTCTTAGATCACAATGGTTGGTTTCCATATATTACATATGTATGTTTGATTGAAATAGTATCTTAGGAAAAAGAAGGTTTAGTCATTAATCGTTAGTAATGCTTTCAATTACTCTTTAGATTCTTTATTTGATTCCTTACCCTTATGGAAAGTCTATCTTGAAATTGGCATTAAAGATGATTGTATGTGTCTTATTATTTGATCTTATGTTCACTCTTTATCAAGTTTCTATCTTTTACATAAATGCTTTCATGTAGATAAATGACTAGGGGTGGAAGAAATCTTTTGCTTTTGTGCACATATGCCAAAAATGTATGATGATAAAATTGTCTAGAAAGAATAATATGTGAGTTGTCCTAATTAACCTATCACCTCGTAATCTTAATAATGTTATATTGAGACACTTTTAATCTCTTTATTTTAGATAGTACTAGGACTTATATGTTTATAGTTATTAAAGATGCGGTCAATCCCCCTATCGCTTCTCCTATTTTATTTGATTATAGGCAATGATACTTGTGACAATAGTATACATATATATATTCATGTATTTTGTCATATATGACACATAAGCATATGGATTGGAATGATAATAGACCGATAATACTATTGTTTCTTGTTTTAGAACATTTTGGGGATTACTTTATGGGTATAATTCATGCTAGATATGCAAGTCAACTATAATTTGTTTCCCTATATAGTGGGGACAACTTTCATAATTTAACCAGTATGGTCCATTGCATGTATTAGCCTAATTCATGGTGATAAGGTTGCAAATGAAAATTTGATGTTGTGTTTTTGTTGGTTAACCGAGTTTGAGTTGTGAAAACTCAGGTGGAGAAATCCTATGCGTGGGTCTAGTCTCAAACCTTGACCTTTAGCTTTTTTTTTTTAATTCTTTCCTTTATTTGTCTCGTGAGGAGAGGTGTTAGTGGTATGTGTTGGAGTCAATAAGCCATCAACTTATCTTGATGATTATATCTTTTTTCTTTTTTTTTTCCAACCATGTGGGAGATGGTTGAAGTCTAGTTGTTGAACTACGGTTCCTCTGTGAATTATATACGTAGGCAAGGCTGTCGGAGACGAGCCCCCGAGGAATTAGGTCTAGCCCCTAGGGTTTGCTCTATGAATTGCATGTCTCCCTTTGAACCCCAACCACGATTGTTTAAGAAATTTAGTTATCAAACTAAAATATTATAGTTTATTTGAGGTCAAAAGTTGTATGCTTTCCTTTAGTGCTTGCTTTGGTAGGAAACTTTGAGAGTTTTGCAAGCGTATGCGAGTGAAATTTGAAAATTGTGTTTTTTTCTTAACTATATTTTGGTGTAAAATTTAGGGCATTACATTTGGTATTAGAGCGCGGTTGCAGCGCTAGGATCTTTGGTTAGTGTTGTGGCCCTATGAGTGTTGTTTGTGTGAAGCTCCCTTGTGTGCTTGCCTCCTTGTTGTGACTAATGTTTGAAGTGACCCTATGACATCTTTTCTTTGCTTATCCTTTAGTAAATGTTGTTAGCTTTGATATAGTATTACATACCTCAATGCGAATGACATAAGGGAATTATGAAATAAATGATACTAGGTTCATGAACTTTATGTGGGAAAATGATAGTGAGATAGTAATGTTTCTTAAAAGAATTATATAGCATGTTCTCTAAAAGTTCGATAGAAAAGTAGTGATTTAACCATGACTAGGTTATGATCTTGTTGTGAGGGATGGATAGAATGACCTTATGTTGTCCTTCCATTCTTTATTCTTGATAATGGTTGTTGGATCTGATCAAGTACTATGTATCCTTGTGGTGAATGATGAAATGGATTGTGAGACCAATGATGCTATGTTCATATGCTTTATGTAGGATAAGAGTAGTGAAATACTAATGTCTCTTAAGGAATAATATATTCTAATCTATAAAATCTAGATGGAAAAGTAGTGATTAAACTTTGTTGAGATGTGAGACCTTTCTCTATGTTGTTAAGTTGATAGAGTATTATGTAAGCACGTGTGGATGATGCATTTGACTATGATGGGGTTAAGCAACTAAGTTTAAAGATTTTGACTTGGTAAAATTGAAATATAAGTGCACCTATGTACCCTTCCTTAGGACTTGTAAATGGTTAGGATGATAAGTTTCTTTTAACAAATTAAATGTGTCAATTGGATGTTCCATTCATGTTGGTTAGCATGTTGTGGTGAACTACCCTTGTAAAAACCAAGTCAATTTGCAATAAAAATGGAAATGAAATCAAAGTGAATGGATAGAAAATGTTAGTTCAATTCATGGATATTATTATTATCAAATTCACCCTCGTTCTACCTTATAACCATGAACCTTATGGAGATGAAGGGATGATCCGTAAGACATGGCTATTATGTGGACAACACAAATTTATTAATGTAAGTGAATAACTTAGTATAAAACACTATAATTCGTATATCTAAATCTATGTGCCTTGGGGTGATTTGAAAATGAAATTATTTTCTTGTGTGTGAAGAAATGAAGTGTTTTCAAATAGTGCATGTTGCCTTAAAATTAGTTGAATGTGTGTTTTGTAAAGCTATTTTGAAGATATGAAAGAAATATGTTTGATTGGGTAAAAGACTTTGGTCCTGAAATTGTTCTCCTACCTTAGGATGTATGCATGAACTTGTGTATGGAATAAATTAACATTGAGTAAAATTTTAGAGACAAACTAGAATAGTGAAACCATGTGCATGGGATATAAATAATAATGATGGTAAGGAAAAGAATGCATTAGTAAATCTTGCCTTGTTTTATTTCAAATATAACCTCTTCTTTTATTGCATGGTATGCCTGAAAAGTAAAATGTCATGTGCATTGTAGTAGCCTTACATTGGTAACACTTAGGTTCCCAACTGCATTAGAATTAATAGAAAATCATATAAATGATAACTCGTTATATCCTATTTAGAGATACAAATACTAACTGCATGGCTAAGTAATTTTTTTTTATTTTGTGAAAAGAATGTTGTGCTTGTGGTGCTAATAAATTAGACTATGCTTTCTTTATCTTGTGTTGAGTATGCCTTGTTTGAGAAGACACTTTATCATGATCATGTGTGCCATTTGGTAGAACATAATGTCTTGTGATTTAATTATAGGTAAAGAAATAAGTTGTTCCAAAGGTGAAAATTGGAAATGGAGTTATTTTGTATTCCCTGCCGATGTGAATACCCTGTAATGGTTTTATGTTGTGTATTGTGGTGATTTTGTGGATAGACCAAGTTGCAAGAGTAAGTGTATGTTGTGCATGTTTGACTCATATGGAATGAAGTGATAAAATTTTGGATAGTTAATGTGACTTGTCATGTGGAAACCAGTATATGTGTTGTGCCCAAGTGCGAGATACAAGTTATCTAACTTGGGATAAGGGTGGCATGGATGTCTAGTACGATGCCTTATGAGTACCCTTTGTGATGGACTTTATGTAAGCTAGCTAGTTGTGTCTTTATGTAAAAGTGTTAAATGTCTGGATGTGTATTTATTAAATGAAATGTGATGTATTCCCTTGTGTTAGTCTTATTTGTATGTTAAATGTGTACCCCTAGCATTTGGTTCCCCCCTTATGGGAGTGTGATGCCAGCTAGTGTAAATAGGGGTTGTGAGGCACATGTTCTCCCATCAAGAAATTATGAGCTCATGGCATTGTCCCTAATCCTGAAAAAGGATCTATGTCGAGTCATTTTAATCCTCCCATGGGTGTTGACCATGGCCTACTCCCCCACATATGAGAGCCACACTTGTTGGTTCATAGTGCAAACCTATTCCTTGATGTTATAACCCGTGGGTAAAGGATGGAATTTTATGGACCACCAGTTACTTATAATTATGTGGTTGGGGACCACTAGTGATTTATATTTATGTGGTCAGGGATCACCAGTGATTCATATTTATGTGGTCAGGGACCACCAGTTACTTATATTTATGTCATCAGGGACCACCAATGATGCAGATTTATGTGGTCAGGGACCACCAGTTATTCATATTTATGTGGTCAGGGACCACCAGTTATTGCATGCTATTATACTTGTGTGGTTAGAGAACCACCATTCCCCTCCTCCCCTTAGGTGGCTTGTCAAGTCACATGGTGCTCATGATGTGCAAGTTGTATTGTTGAAATATGAATTGTTCATAATTCTTAATTGAGGTTTTACTTTATTATGCGCCAACAATGTGGAATTTTACAGTTATTTTATTAGGCTATTTAGCCATTTGAACGTTTTTATAGTCCGATTTGCCTCAAGGACTTGTTTGAATTCCATTTTCAATTTAAGATTGAAATGTTGCAATGTAGTTACAATTGATCCTTATTTTGTTTCTCTTGAATTTATAGTTCTCCTCTTTGAGAGTTGTATTAAAACTTTGATTCAAGTGATCTTATGCTGCTCAATTTGAGGCTTTCTCCTTGTTTGCAATTTTTTGGCATGTGTGGTGTAATGTGAAATCTATAAACTGCCATATCCCGGGGGGTTCCCTGGTAGGTCGTATGGGGGAGTAGATGCGTTGGAGAATTATTTTGAAAGGGGTTGTGAGTGGGACCGGTATGGGACGGTCATTAATCCATTCTTCCCCTCGTTCTATGATTGTTCTTATCTTTATGGTGGAGTCCTTAGAGAAGGGCCTTGAGTGGTATCCAAGAATACCCATCCTTGTAAACCCCATTGTGTGAGCCTTGTGTTGTGCAAGATGTTTGCATATTGTGATATATGTTTAAAATTGTAAGTACATGTGACGTGGCATACATGTGAATGGTGTGAGAATGATGTAACAAATGATGTAAGTTAATATTGATTGAGATATGGTATGAGTGCCATAATTGAGACATGGTATGAGTGCCATGAGTATAAGGTAAAATGTTTTCTTAAGGACACATGTGGACAAAATGTGAAGCTAATAATTCTGAGACATGATTGGACATTGAAACAAAAATACCTATAACATCATGAGTGATGTTTATGGTGCAAAATTTATTTATTTATTTTGTGTATCCAAAAATGCCAATATGTGTTGATATATTCTTTGGTAATGTTATCAAATATGGTTGCATGGTTAATAATTGAGAATTTCATGGATGGTAGTTAAAAATTGATTGTAATAAGAGTATAAATTGTAAACATACTTGGAGAATGAGACATGGTTTGAGTGTCATGGTTGAAAGATAACACGTCCTCTTTAGAACATACTTAGGTAAGTTTGAACATAGTGAGTGATAGTTGTTAGATGAATTGTATTCATTGAAAAAGGCATTAGCATGAATTATTATTTTTCAATTTTTTTTTTTGGGTTTATACTCAAGTAACTCCAATTAGATTAACATGTTGGTTAATTTAAGAATTTATTGCTAATGTTAAAACCAACATACTTGGGGTTTGAATGGGATCAAGGTACTGCATGTATGACTCTTCTCAATTATGGAAAATTCAAATGGGTAGCATAATTTCTATAGTATAATGGTTCTATGTGATAATCATCATTTATAAAAGATTGCATGTTTGATGAGTGGGAATCCCTTCCCAATCCTTAGTAACTTCCAGGAGGAAGTTTTAACTAAGGGGAGGGGGATGTGAGGCCCCACCCTCCATAACACTGTTATAATGGTATCATCGTTGGTAAGGTTCCTAATAGCATTCCTCTCTATAAAAAAATAAAATAACATAGATGAATATTATTCCAATATTGTCTAGTCGACATAAATAAATTTGGTAGCAAGATAATCTTCACCATTAGGAATATCAATCCCAACTCCACCTATGTCATGAATACCTAACATTCAAATTACCACTAAACATTGATACTATTAACATTAATGTTTTCTTTGATATTAATGTTAACACTATTTTAATTACCATTACTTACTAATAAAAAAATATCAGTGTTGTAAATAATGGTAATTATAGTATGATCGATATTAAAATCCTACTATGATCCTTGTTTCACCTCAATAATAAAATTTATATTTAAACTCAAAATAATATTTTTATAACTGGTTCTCATTTAGTGGTAACATCAATATTGTCACTTTAAACATAACTATGTCAACAAACTTTTATTATCAGAATATCAATATTATTATCAGCCTCTATAATCAATAATAAAACCATTATCTTTAAGCAACTAACAAGATTTAAGATTTAGTCACAAATTTCCATTATTGATGTTAACTATACCTTTCCTTTAATCATTCCCATAACATTATTATGGGCAATTGAAATCTCTTTTAAGAGGTTATACTATCTTTTATAAATGTCAATATTACTCAAGTAGTAGTATATTAATTATGTTATTGCATGAATCTCTTGGCATTGGCGTGACAAGGTGTTTTATTAGTGATAATATTCTTGATGTTAAAATTAACATACTGGCTCTTATCACCTTTAATACTAACATCAACGACATAGTTCAACATTCAAGGTTACTCTTGTAATAATTATTGCTATAGCAATCATAGCAATAAATAATGACCTAAATCTAGAGTATCATGTCTACACAAATATAATTACAACGTACCTAAGGAAGTGTAGTGAAGCAATGGGTGGATAGAGGTTAAAAGGAAATCTATTATTCTTCCATTGATTTACTTGCATTCTTACCTAACGGGAAAGTGTGAGGAGGGGGCCATTTAAGCCACGAATCACCCAATGGGGTAAATCCAGATTTTCTTGTATAAAGCACCACCTAAACTCAAAAAAAGCCAGCTTGCTTTTTAATGTTTCCTGTTAAAGAATTATTATAAAGGGTCTCTTCACAACTTGATTGATTTAATGGTTGATCTATTTAGTTCAGCTTGCTTGATTCATAAGGAACGGGTATTATTTGATGTGTTGTGATGATGGGAGAGGTCAAGCTTTTATTTTGTCCGAGTTGTTGGATCCATAATTGTATAAGGAAATCCAATACAATTAATGGGGCACATGTACCCATTCAATAATGGCAGACAATTGTGGCAGGGGAGAGATAATAGTTAATAAAATGACAAGCTTTGGACACGAGAGGGGGGATTGAATTAAATGAGCATTAATTTATAGAACTGTGGGAATCTGTGGTACTACATAGGGGAGAAAAGATAAATAATAAAAGAGAAAATATTTCCTATGACATAGACGACAACGATGAGATGATCAGCATTATGCTGTCAAGGCTGCGTTAGCACCTTGCTCTGGTCGTGGCTTCCCTGTAGCCCAATGATGATGAAGATGGAGAGTCTTTGGAGAGATCATGTGGGATAGATTTGGACGTGGTAAAAGAGTCGATCTGCCCAACTCGTAAAGTTGTTAGGATGCAATTTTCTGGAGAGTTCATGTGAGGAATATGGGAGGCATGACAATGTGGGGCTGAAATTTTTGAGAGATCTAAATCTGAAAAGGGTGTGAAGAATAGAGGTAGTCACAATTAACGAAGAAATGATACCATAGTGCCCAAAAATTTGTGTAGGAAAAATGAGATCTGGGAGGGCGTAGAAAGAGGACAGCAACATAATGTTGGGGAAAACACTACAATGTGTATTTGGGGATTGGTGGTTGCAGTGTTTATGCTGGCTACCATTTTCTCTGAGTTTTGAAAAAAAAAAAAAGTCCTGCACAAGTAACGGAGAAGGAACAATCTCGATTGGAAAATCCCAACAAGACCAGAGATAGACATTTTGTTGCATGGTCTAAAGAGAGTCCTTTGGTGTAGAGGATGGTATAAGTGCAAGTTCCAATATAAAGCAGGGAGGACACTAGAAAAGATTGTGTAACCTGGCCTTACACCTACCAATTGCATTTGCTCGTGTGTTTCTAAAGCCTTTTCAATAAATCCATTTGGGGTGTACCCTGTAACCATTGCAATCCTTGAGATGATAGCTCTTTCAGGCACTCTTTCAAAAAGTTCTTGAGCCTTGTCTATGACTTCACATTTTTCATACATTCTCCAACTATAATATTGACAAAAGCTTTTCCCATAAAATCCATTCAGTGCATATCCTATAGTTATGGAATTCCATGAGACGAATTTTCTTTGAGGGATTTTTTTAACCAATTCACGTGCCTTGTCTACGCATCCACACTTTGCTAACATGCCTATCAAGGCAGTTGTGACTGCAACATCTGAGAAGGGAACTTCCATTCTTTAGATGTCCATACTGGTCATGCCCACAAAAGGATATGAAAATCACAGTAGAACCTTTCCTGGGAATTGGACATTCCGACAGGTGACTAACATCTCTTTGTGGACGTTCATTTACTTGTCAAACAAGGAGATGTATACTTTAAATGGCGCAGAAAAATATATGCACTAAGAACTAGTTTCGGTCAAATCTTAGCAGAAAATAAATACTAGAAAGGAATTCTATCTACGCCACAGGAAGGTAATGCAAAATTCTTTAACTCAACTATGATTTGATTAAAACAGAAACCATAACAACTACGACTGAAACACAAACTGTGAACTGGCCTTATGCTGCAGGAACAGTCACAGGGATGGACTCTCTATGTTGCAGGAGCAATATAAGACTGGGTTTGTATGAAAACTTCAAAGATGAAAGCTAACTGAAGATCAACAGAAAAGAACAACTAACTAACTAGCTACAGATACTTACTAAGTGGGCCCCCTTAGCAAGCATCTACTGATTACACAAGTGCTGAACTTAGAACTTCATCAAACTTTATTCATGAAAACAAAATGGTATACATTGCTTTGTTGATATGGAAACTAATAACAAACTCTGTCTCTTGTCAAAAAGATTCTTCTTTTCATTATCATACTGACTCTTACATGATATTTGCTATCTTTCTATCACTATGCTTCTATCTTACTCTAACTGTTCTCTCCTCTCTCACTCGCGCACGAGGAGTACTTTATTTAAAATCAGGAGAGCAACTAATTAACTAACCCTATCAAAGAAAGACGTGGAAGTAAAGTGTATCCCAGAATCAAGGAACAAACTTCATAAATGAATTTATGCATTCAACTCGATCCAGAGAGAATCTAGTGCTCCACTCTTTCCAAGTTGACTGTCATTAAAAATCTTTCCCAACGGTTTCAGTCAAAGAGCGTTCGCCAGAGCTTCCTTGAAGTCGTGCAGGAAATGGACTTTACTGCAAGGTCGAGATAGGCTGCGCCTGACTTGATCATTCTTCAACAACCTGCGAAACAAAAAGTAATAGATGCAAAAGAAAAGGCGTATGGCACATACATGATATACGTTCATTAATCACACATTTAAATCTATTTCATCATTCAAAAACTATATATGATATACCAGTCATTTAGGGAGTCAACGGGGCAATAAATGTAATCAAGTCAACATAATAAGTTGTAGGAATATGAAAGTATTTTTCTATAGGATACCCCAATAAAAAGGTTTCAACAGAGTTTAAACAGCCACAAAGTAACAAAAGTAAAGGCATTAAAAGTTTATCATAACATCCAAACTATGAGCATATTTTAAGCTCATCACTACCCCCTACTTAGCCCAATACTGGTCCTCCAGCATTAACTTTTCTGGTGGTTTCTCTAAAATCAGTGGTTGCTGCATGACTCTGAAATGGATTTCCAAACCTGTAATAAAATCCTCTGAAATCCCGGCACCTTTCATACCTTCGGTCTTCTAAATCATCATTAAGATTTGTAGCCTGGTGAGGATAGAGGGGCCACATTAGCACAAGGGGTCTGAATGTCAATGGCAACCACAGTTCAAATCTCGTTTGAAGTCCCAACTATATATATCTGCTTGATCGCTTAAGAGCTGCTGTGAAATTTAGGGGACTGTGTGGTTCTGATTTTCTTAGGCCAACAGTTAATCTTTCCCATCTTTTGTCACTTCTGGTGTATGCCAGTCTCCAAAACGAATATGGATGTGCCTGAAATTCATTATATACCTATTTCTTGATATCAAATATTTTCTCTCTGGCTGTAACATTATTAATGCCATATGTTAGAGAAAACTAGTCTTTCAACATTGCATGGGGGTTTGAACTTTGAGAGCGTAATGGAAAAGGCTCAGTTTTCTCAGCTTCCTCATATGTTTCCCACTGCCTGCCATAATTTGCCTCATTTGCTTCCCATGACATAAATTCTCTTAAATGAATATCACCAATATACAAAAGAGAATTCCATTATGTTTCAAATGGAATTAAAAAACCATGTAAATAGAATTCACACAGAGAATTTCTTAACCAATTAGGGGTTGCCTAGTATGCTTCGTAGAATTATTTGGCAGTATGAAGTATAGGATCTTGGTTTCTAGAAAATTCTCATCAGTTGGAACCATAAGAACTATTCTTTAAGGCACAGAGCATAAACTCTGGGTGGTGGTCCGCATTCCATAATCTGACCAGTTACTTTTAACATTTCATCCATTTTTGTTTTCAACTCAACAATTTCCAGTTTCTGACTTTCAATTTCCTTTCTCAGTTTCTTTCTTTGTACTTCCCATAGACTTTATTGCATTTCAGTCTGGGATATGTGTCAGAAATTCAGGGTTTGCAATGTAACTGTTTCCCAGTTAGCTTTAACATATTCCAGAAACTCAATTAAAAACATCTTCTTATACACAACAATGGCTTTACAAGTTGCAGGGTAAAATATAGCTTCACTAGGCACATTCAATTGTTCAGTCAGTTCTTGCTCTTGCTACAAGATGAATTCTGGTTGCTGTGGTGGAGAAGATTGTACTTCCTCCAAAAATTGCATAGCAGCAGTAGCCAAATCATCAAGATTTGGTAACCCTTGCTCATTATGCCCTGTTTCTTTTGTCTCAACTTGTTCCTCTTCAAGAACGAATGGACTCTGTGCAACTTTTTTGGACACATTCTAAGAAACATCAAATTCAGATTCTACAGACCCTTCTGAAATAACAATAACCTCTAGTTGAGGTGAAGCAGGGGAGGTCTTACATTGTTTCCTTGTGGAAACTCTTCTTGGCACTGATGCGGCTGCAGGAGGTGTTCTAGTAGCCTTCCTCTTCCTGGTCTGCTTAGAGGGTTCTACCCTACCAGAGGATGATGGTGAACTGGTGTTAGCAACAGGTGTTGATGTAGGAGAGACGGCTGTAGGGGAAGGTGCTGCAGGAGAAGAGTATTGCCTTTTCTGAGAACGAGGGTCAGATTCTGGGGACCCTTCTACCTTTGTTTTTCCCTTCTCTCTCCTAGTGGCAGACCTAGTTTGTATCCTAGCAGAGGATTCAGGTGTGAGAGCTGCAGGACCAGGTGCTATAGGAGTAGATGACCCTTGCCATGTTCTACTGGTAGACGCAATTTCTTTCTTTTTCTAAGGCTATGGGGTAAGTACCCTAGGGGGTTGTGGAATTTGCAAGCCCTTTTGAGCAACGAATTGTTGCCAGGAAAGAGGTGAGACACCACTTAAAGAGCGTTCAATCAATAATTTGATAAGGCCATGGTGAGCAACATAATTATCTTTCCCCTGTTGGGTTCCATGGGCACTTTGTTCTAGAAATTTTA
>VDFB02013810.1:0-37779 GCA_007258455.2 Sequoia sempervirens | reverse complement strand
TCTAGGACTTAAAGCTTTCAATTCACTTTATGCATGTTACGCAAATTATATCAATTTGCAGTGCCACATTCCTCTGAAAAATGCCATCAAATAGTTCACAGTGCTTTTATAGATGTTCATGGTCTGTTTGGAAGCCCATATTCATATTCACTTGAGGTTTTTAAAGCCTTTTTCTTGGGTGCATTTGTGCAAAATCCGTGACCTTGGCATATCAAAAATGCCATTTCTTTGAAGCGTCTTGTGTGCACTTCAATTATTGCTTTCCATGTGATGAGATTTTCATTTAGGCATTCTTTTTTTTCCAAACTAGATCATGTGCCATACTTCCACCATTCACCCTTATGCATCTTCATTATGCATGGGATCAGAACAAGAAACTACTTGGGAACTATAACTTTTCAAACCCCTTTGGAATGTTGTGTGAGTTCAGAGTTCGAGAACGACGATGAAACCTGACCTCGAACATTTTTCTTGGAAAGTTTCAACGTTCATACAAAGTCCAACATCCGACTGTGTGCGGATCGAGAATTGGGAATGCACCTACAACTAAAATATTTTGAATTTTGGAATAAGTTTCTTCTTGAACTCAAATTGCAAAATGATCAATCAAGTTTGGGTTTCAGGAGTGGGTCTTCACCTTGCATATTACCCTTCTTTTTACCTTGCTGCAACATCTTACCTGATTTTGATTTCTGAAGGAAGATTATCTCGTGAGTGGTGGGGTTTGGTTTTGGGATATTTCCTAACATAAGACATTTTTAAATTTCTCCCTTAATGTTTTCCTTTGAACCGAAAAGACATTTTTCTTTAAAAAAAATTTACTCCTTTGCGCTCGGGAGCAGGAATAGGTAATTCCTAACCCTTTCATTTTTAATGTTTTCTAATTTTTATTTTGTTTTTCTTTTTTATGATTTTTATGATTTTTTTAAAACTCTAAACATCCCTTTTTAAAAATAACAAGATTTTATTTATTTGAACATTTTAAATTTTAAAACTTATTTATTTATTTTCTAACTTTTAATATTTTTTTGTACTTTTTTTTTTTTTTATTTTGAATTTGTAAATCTTTTAAAAGTTAAAAGACTTCTTTATTAAATCTTATTTTAAAAATTTGAAAGATTAATTAATTAATCTTTAATTATTTAAAAATATTAATTAATTAAGATTTTATTTATTTAATTTTTTAAATCTTTTAAAATAAAATATTTATTCATTTATTTTGTATTTTTGTACTTTTTGCACTTTATGACTTTGTTTTGTATTTTCTAATTTTTTGTTATTTTAAGATTTTTGATTTTTTTTGTATTTTTCGGATTCTAAAGACACAAAAATAGGATGGACGATACAAAAATGACACGATGAGATAAGAATGAAGACAAACAAATGAGACAACGAAACAACCAAAAAAAATGAACAAAAGAGGAAGATGAAAAGCAAATGAGATGACAAAAGATAGGGATCAGGATTGGGAATCAGTGAGGCACTTGAATCTGAACAACACCCAAAGGCAAAGCGGGGATTGGGTACGAACACAAAATGTGAACCTTCAAAAGTGTAAGGTGTCGGTTCCAATCCGAAACCCAAACTCAAAAGACAGAAAGCACAACGGACGTGGGGATCAGGATTGGGACGAAACCAGGAACAAGAACCTTGGAAAAGTTCCTTGTTCTGGTTCTGATCCGATACTCGATTTCAAACCAAACAAACAAAACAAAAAGGAATCAAAGATCATAGTTAGGATGGAACCAGAACTTGAAAACCCAAAAGGTGTCAGGTGTTGATTATGATCTAAAACCCGATTATGACAAAACAAAGATGACAAGCAAGAAAAGATTAGACTCAGAACAACACCTAGAACCTAAAAACTCTTGAGGACAAGTTCAGGTTTCATTTTGAAACTTGATCCCGACAAAGGAAAACAAGCAAGGTCTAAGGGTTATGAAGAATTTTGAGACAAGAAAAGAAACGACAACAAACATAAAATGAGAGACGAAAACCAAAAAAAGTGAAGAGGGAAAAGACGAAATGAGAACAACAAAGCGTAAAACATGACAAAACAAACTAGAAAAATGAGAAAAAATAGAGGGGGTCCCTGAATTTTCCAAGCGACAATTTAGGGAATCTATGCAAGGCATAATAGGTATGACATGGCACTCTAGTGAAGTGCATGTTTAACTTTCTGGATGAAGTTTTGACCTTGTCAGTGATCTTTGCAAATGTAAGGAAAACCAATGGTGCAAAAAACGTCTTCCTAATGCAAAATCCTCAGGAGAGAAGTGCAAAAACCATTCACTTAACAAGTTACATACATTTGAGATGCACATTCATAGAACAACATGACAGACAAAAAAATATCACACAGAGATAACACCATATATACATGGGAAAACCCTTACGGGAGAAAAAACCGACCACACCAAGTAAAGTCACTTTGTATTATAGTAAATCAATTACATGCGAAGTTACAAACTTCACTTTCAGATGTTAACTCACAACAACATCACCTTGGTCGAACTCGCTCACTATTTCAATGCTCATACAACATATAATGAATTCTATTCATTGCCAATAACCATTATGGTTTCATTTAATTTTTGTTCCTTCACCAACAAGCTTCCTTCGTCTTGGGTTACACACACCACCATATAGCATGCATCAAGCCACCTAACATTAAATTTAGTTACAAAGAATATTACCATATTTGCACTCTGTCAGCCTTCAAGTCATTTCATGCAATAAATGCAAACATGTCACTAACAGGAAATACAACTTTCGGCCAATGATTGTTGATTTACAACAGCGATGTAAAATCAATAAACAAAATTGTGCCATGTGTTGACACATCACTCATCCATTGTATTTGACTATCACAACAAACTGTCTATCGTTCCTTGTGGTCCCCACCATGACACACTTTCACCACTTGTGCAATTCCAAACAATCAAGCTAGGAATCTACAATATTCTCAACAAGTCTTCTGGTAAAGACTTAAATATCAATTCCCAATCCCCAAGTGGTCCCCGCATCCATCGACATCTAAGTCACCTCCATACGCTGTCATCACCATCCACGTAGATCGGGACACGCATACACTACTTGTGCAATTTTGGAGAATCAAGATGGGAATATACAATATTCCCAACAAGTCTCCTAGAATTCCAAGTGGTCACCACATTTGTCAGCTTATCGCCCAGTCGGAGAAACCACAAACTTCACAACCCCTAGTCGGAGGTTAGGAAACTCCAAGACGTTGTGACAACAAAGAATATCGACTAGTCGAGAAGTTAAGAAACTTTTGAACTCCGCGGCAAGGTTCCAAGGTTGGAGAAAATAGTGATCCTGCAACCAACACACTGTCGCCCAATTTCAAACTTCCAGAAACCCGTGACCTAGGTTTCAAGGTTCAAGTTTTGGGTGATAGGATGATAATGTAGACCAACAATGGGAATTTTTCATTGTCTTTAATAGAGGTTCAAGCTAGCAAGTTGAGGCACATTTTCCAACTACAAATTCACTAACCATAGCTCCACAAGAGCCTAGTGGAGGAGACCTTGTGGGACTTCTTCCTTAGCCCTTGTTGTGGGAGGATCGGAAGCGCCTCTTCTTAATATCCCACCACTAGAGGCTTGTCCTCCTTCCCCTTATGAAGATCTAGATTGGGAAGTGGATGACCTATTGGTCGATCAGTGTTAGTGGGAGGCCTCTTCTTTGTCTTTAGATTAGATGTATGTGTGTGTGTTGTGATGTGTTCCCCCATACTTGTGTTATATTTTCCTAGATGAAACTTGTCACCCTTGTTGGTGCTTGGATACAAGCATGGTTTTTGTGCCATAAACCTTCTTCTATTTGTATAATCATTCTTCCATGTTTGTGATTGATTTTCAACAAATTGGGGATGATGCAAAGCATTGGGGGCATTTAGGCTTCCCTTCCATTTCGACCCAATTTTTTATTTTTTCATTTTATTTTTTTACTTTGTCTTCTTGTGCATTATTCACATGGTCTGATATAGTAGAGGGTTGATGATAGTTCATTTATATACTATTATTATACATACATACATACATATATATATATATATATATATATATATATATTTATGAGTAGTTCTAACCTTGAAATATCATATCACCCCTGTGCCCTTTGTTTGTGATGTCTTTGTCTCCTTTTATTTTATCTTTCTCTCTCCTTTACTTGGGTTTTCCCTTTCATGTGTGACAATTCCGTCACTTCGATTTTTGGAAAACGTATTTGTTGCCAACAAATATTTTTTTGAAAATCCTCACAATGTTTTTCAAAGAATCGCATTCTCGACTTGGACCTCTAATGAGAATGTGTTTCCTTCATCATGGGTTCACAAAGAAAGAACTTGAGGACTTTCCTTCGAGGTGGAAGTAGCTTTGACCTTCCTCTCACAAGGGGGGATCTTCTTCCTTTCGAATTCCTTGATGAAGTGAACATCTTTCGAAAGGATTCCTTGATGATGAATTGATTTGAGAAACAACATCTCTTCCGCACTTTCACAATAGTGAGTCCCTTGACTGGACCCCTTCTTCACGTCGGGTTCCCAAGGGACCCCTTTAAAAGCTTTCCAACTTGTTGATAGTCTGTGTGATTGACCACTTACTTGCATACGTGGCTGCTTCCAGACATGTTCTATCTGTGGGTAGACATGTTGCTTTGTAGGTGCGCCTGTGAAGCCACTTTTTGAATCTGCAGAGTCTCCTTTCTTTGGGTATCCTTCATGTGAGAGATCTTGGAGGACACCTTTCTTGTAGGTATGTAGGCCTATAAGGTGTTGTCTCTAGGCTTCCTCAATGTGAGAGATCTTGGGGGTCGCTCCCTTGCAATTTTGTGGGTCTGTAAGGCATTTGTTCTAGGTTTCCTTCATGCGAGAGATCTTGGAGAACACCTTCCTTACAGGTTTGTGGGTATGTAAGGCACTTGTTATGGGTTTCCTTCATGTGAGAGATCTTGGAGGACACCTCCCTTGCAGTTTTGCGGGCCTATGAGGTGCTTACTTCTCAGGGCTTCCTTCACGTGAGAGGTCTTGGGGGTCACCTCCTTGCAGGTATGCAGGCCTATAAGATGCTTTCATTCTACAACTTCATAGTTATACAAGGCTATTGAGTCCTTTGCTTGCCCTGCACTTTCGAGCTTGCCGAATTGTGGTTTGCTTCCTCGACAGTTCAGGTATACATTTCTAACCCTACTAACTCTTCAATCTACTTTACTAAAGCACTCACCAGTATTTTTGCTTGCTAAAGTGGGGGCAAAATGTATAGGAGTGAATTTGCACCCCTTGAGAAAATTCCCCTTTTGTAAATCCTCACCTTAGGAAACCAAATTTGAATTCAAAATTTCACATCAGCAAGCTACCTTCCTTCCACTTAGCATCTGTCTATTGTGCGGTAGAAGAATATTTGTCAGGGACACCCATGTGGTACGTAGATGTCAATGTAGCATGCTTACATGCCTAATAGATTCCTACATCTGAAGTTGGAAGAGGTGTTACACTTTCTATTTGGAATGATTTGTAATGTCCCTCTTCGACTAACCGACCCCAAAAATGGTAGATTCTTCCCTCTTCTTCCTTCAAATTCATTCATTATCATTCCATTCCATCTCTTCACAAGATCTAGCAATTTTTGTCTCATTCTCAAGCACTTTCCAACATTCTCTTCATTCTCAATAGCACTTCAAAACTCCATTACAATAGCAACAACACTCTATCAACTTCGTAAAGCAAGTGTGAAGCAATTCATTACAATGTGGGCTTGAGGTTTTGCAAAACCTCCATTAATCGCGGTCGAGGCTATGGTGATTGTTCAATTCCTCTTTTCTCCTCCATTGGATAGTGACCTCTTGGTGGAGGTGGTAACGTTTTTCTCCTCTCCTTTTTTATTTGGTTGCGTGTCTCTTTACTATTTTGTAGTGTTATTTGCATTCCTTCTTTACTTCTTTATCATACATTTCTCTATCATTGCTATTTGGCTGTCCATGGAGGTGGAAAAACCAAAATGGGGGTCTGACTGAGGCAGGCCGCTATACAGCCCCAACAAAATTCCCCTCTTTCTTGTGTGTAGGTGGACGTGCTTTTGGATCTAGCTATCAAATTGGAGTCTTGGTGAGATTATCCTCATCACTTTAGCTCTTATATATCTGTTTTATCACATCCTTTTGTATTTCTCGTACTTTATAATTCTATTTTGTTCACTTATGAGTCATTAGCTAGGTCGTCAGCTTGTTTTTTGGTGGTTCATATTGTATTCTCTATCCTCTATTCGTATGAATGCCAGCACACCTAAGAGATTCCAGCGCACTGCGCTATCATCCTAGAACCACACTTTCATCCTCAGGCATAAAGCTACCTAAGGTACAATATTGAATCCAAAAACCAACTCACCTAGCCTAAATCTGGATCTTAGGTATGCATAGTGATTGAAGGACAATATAGTCCTCACCATTCTTGTCCCTTGCTTCAAAACACCCCTTTAGAGTGAGGTAAGTTAGGGCAGCCTTCCACTCTTGGTTCTCCATGACTTGGGGCCTTGACGTGGTTGGTTCGCCTCTCTTACACATTGTCTTGGAGGTAGGTGGAGGCCTTAGATGTCAAAACATAGGAACAACCCCATGAGAATGCTTCCCCTTTCCATAAAGGGTGGGTTGGGGCATCGTGGATAAAACTAGAAACTTTGAAAAACTTGCGGCTTTGACTTCCACAATGTAGGTGCTTTTCTTTTTCCTATGCTAGGAATAGTAAAATGAATGATGCCACCAAAGGTTGGGAAGAAGAAGAAAAATGAACATAAGGAGAGGTGAAGCCCCAAGGGCAAGAGCTTGCTTGTCCTTCCCCTTTGGAGGGGTAGAGGATGAAGCATGCTACTGTGCATGCAAGGATGTCTTCAAGGAGATAGCTTGACCAGATGGAGGAAAATAAACTTTTAGCACTGACCCCCTGGTCTTATACCTAAAATAAGCTCTATATAAAAGATCCCCTCTAGGAGGCAAGGTTCTAGCTGGGGTAGGCCAATAGTGGTTGAGGGAGAAGTCCCCATGTGCTACCAATGCTTTATATCCATTATCTTAGATAGTATGCACGATACCCTCATGGAGAAACTTCAGACATTTATGGACTACCAAGGCGATTGTATTCATGGAGACCAGCCATAGAATGCCTAGCCTCACTCTGAACAAGTCAGAATCGGGTATCACAAGAAATGGTACTTTCAAGACCTTAGGTCCTTCGAGGATCGACAGAGAAATAGAGCCAAGAGGTGCAACAAACAACCCATCATGCATGCAAAGTGTAGTTTGCGTTTCGTCATACTTCTGCTTATGTAAATTGTTAATAAAGAGAATCTCTTTTGTGACAACATTCACTTGACTCGCAAGGTCAACCATAACACCTATTACAACGTTATTGTTGATACAAGAAAGAATATATAATGAAGAGAGCTCTTTGTTCAAATATATATCATGTGAAATGAATGTAATATCAGGAGCAGTGTTCACATGATCTAAAGGAGGAATATGAGTAAATGAGACTACATTTACATATTGGGATGATATAGAAATGGATTTGTGTAGATCTATAGCTGGTTGTTAGGCTTCACTATAGATTTGTTTGAATTTTGCTTCCTACCATAGAGTCGAATTGTCCCATTATTGATGTGGTCTTGAATCACGTGACATAGACAAACACATCTCTCAATATCATGACCCAAGACCCAATGATATTGATAGAAATTTTATGCATCGTGCCACTGAGGATACAACTTAGACAGTGGTCTAATCTTTGGCAGAGTTATTAATCCATATTTTAAAGGTTTTTATAGGAAATTATTATAAGATTATGATAATTTAGTGCATATTCTATTTCAACTTGCAATATTTTTATCAGTGGGAATGGATACCACATTCATCACAACATGTTCTTTCTTGGCTCACTAGAGACTAACATGGTTGATCGACCATCCTGATGGGAGTGCGAGGATGAATCCTTGTATTGTGCAATCGTTTGTTGGTACTCGTGCAAATTAGCACACGGATGTACAAAAGATGGGTACTTTATCAATAAAAATTTATCTCACAACCCATGCTGCATATTTTCAATGAACATTCTCTACACATTAGAATTGAGTAGGGTATAGAGATCTAAGAAAAAAGAGCCTGATAATGAGCTATAAAATTAGTCACCTACTCGTGAGGCCCCATTTTACATTAGGCGAGATTAGAAAACATGACCTTCAACCCAATATTAGCCTAAAACTGACAAAGGAACTAATTTACAAGTTGGTCGAAGACAAAATTATCAAGAAAGGAACAATACCACTTCAAAGGAGTGTCCTTAAGACAATGTGGAAATAGTTTTTCAAGAAGTGCATCATGGTGAAAGAAATTTGTACACATAAGATTACTTGCCAAAAGTAAATATAGAAAGTCAAACTAAACTAAAACAAACTCTATTGGCTTGATATCAACCTAAATAGGTTTATTTTCTTGGAATTCTTGTGATCTTGAATATTCAAAAGAATTTTAACATTTCAATTGTCAACAATAATACCAAGGTGGTTGTTTAGATTATCAAGATTGGGTTGGGACAAAAAAACTTAGATGCTAACAAAGCATGATAATTTGGAGCCTCTGTAGCGCAGGGAAAAAACACACAAGAGTTAAGCAATTCAAAGCATAAACAATACTATACCCCAAGCACAATCATCGAGAACAAAGGAAAGCTAATAAAAACATGCATAATTTACCAAACACAAATTCAATTCCATTGAATAACCTCCATTATCCTTCTCCATTTTGTTGTTTGTATGATACTTGCCCTTAGATTCAATAAGTGTGCAAGTATAACCTCATGATCATGATAATAGCGAAACATCAAAGATTTCTAAAGTAATTGCTTCCAAAACACATGAGATCTTGGGAGGAGTAATAATGATGAAGGTAAAGCCAATTTATAGAAAATATGATTTTTGAATGACATGCTCAGATTAAAAGATAAATCGACGATTAAGATTAAAAGATGTGACATGCAATTTAAGATTAGGGTTAAATTAGTGTAAGTGATAAAGCATAAATGGTGGAGATTAAATTAAATAATAATTTAATAACTAGTGGAAACTGGTTGAGACACAGAAGAATAAAGATTGCATGTAAAAGATAAATATTATCATGGATAGAAGATAAGAATAAATAAATTAAATAATTAAAGTTATTTAATTAATAGAGGTTTGCACATAGAAGATAAGATCTAATCTAGATAACAGACTGATTAACATAGAAAGTTGTTCGTTAAAGATAATTATAAATTATCTCACCAAATAACTTAATTGAATGATCTAATTATGTCTAAACTAAAGTGATAAATGACTAATTAGATAACAAAGAGATTATCTAATTACAGAGGAATATGCTATTGATAAATCTTTTTATGAACTAAATAATGATTTAATTCGACATTCAAGATTTTGAATTAAATAAAATAAATAAAGATTTATTTAATTAAAGAGAGAAAAGGCTAAAGAATAATTAAATAATTTAAAATGATTATTTAATTAATGGATGAAGAATAAAGGTAAGAATTAATTAATTAAATAATTAAAGTTATTTAATTAATAGAGGATTGAACAGACTTGACATAGAGAAAACTGTCATTAGAGAAAATCAAATCTTATCTATACTTAACTTATTAATGACTAATTAAATAATAAAAATATTATTTAACTATAGAAGATTGTGATAAGGAAAAATCCTCATTTTGAATTAAATAATGATTTTAATTCAAAATTGGAGGATATTGGATTAAATTGAATAAACAAAGATTTATTTAATTAAAGAGAGAAAATGTCAAAGAATAATTATTTAATTATAGTGGAAAGTGACATAGAAAATTAAATAAATAAATATTTATTCAATTTTAGAAAGAAAATAGCATTTAATTAGTGACGTAATTAAATAACATTTATTTAATTAATGAAAGGGGAATAAAGATGGGAATGAATTAATTAAATTATTGAAATTATTTAATTAATAGAGGATATATGGTTATAAGAAATAATTAAATAATTAAAATTATTTAATTATGAAAAATGAAGATGAAAAATTATGAAAAAATTAAAGTCACAGGCCTAGGACAATTTTTAGTGTCTACAGCCTCAATTTGGCAATGGCTATCAAGTTTTAATGACAAGCAAGTAGGGTAGTGACAATTGTCTAAAAAGTGGGAAGCAAAAGTATATAGATAACAATATATATACATTGTGGAACTAGAAGCATACTGGTTCCTATTAAAAAGATAAAAAATCAGCTTGCAATGTTGAAAAAATGAACTGTAGCAATATATTTAAAATTTCCATATATTCTCCAAGCTTAATGCTTCATTAACTTTTGAAACTCACCGCTTAAATGATTTCCCTACACTTGTTAGGGAACTACATTCCATTTAGAATCGTTATATACATGGAGGTTTAGAAGGCCTGCAAGGAGTACAATAGCAATCCATGCATGTTAAATAGGTATGAGAGAAACTAATGCATGCGTTGACAAAATTCATGTCCTAGTCTTGTGGGCTTATCTTATTCCCTCCTAAAGCAAGCCTCATTTATTTTCTCTTTAACGATCCAAATAGATTTCAGCACCAACTGTCCCATTGAAAGGGAATGTTCCTCATGCTTTGATTTTTCATTGAAACTTGTACTTATAATCTCTCAAATTCTCAACTCAAAATCTAATGTTTTTAACTTCATCCACTTATTCACAAAATCAAGGAAAATTTATTTAAATCGTAATAGCTAAAATTGTGGCTCAAATAGTTGCTCTTTTCTTTTGTACTAGCTGATCTTTATTATCTAATGGAAAAATATTTAACACTCTCTTTAGTATTTTACAAATCTGCTAAAATAGTTATCAATGAGAACATTTCAATATCATTTATGGTCTTTTGAGATGTTAGATTTTGTTTCAAAAGCATTTTATGTTACTCTATCTTGAGCTATTTGATTCAGAACATATTAAATTGAGCTTTGCAATTGCTTCTTTTGTCATATAATTTCCCTTTCACACTCTTCATATAGTTCTCTTTGATATTGTTCTAGAAATTGCAAGTATTGTTAAATCACAAATATGAACCAAATGATTCTTGTTTTGTAATTTACGATGTCTCCTCAACAAAGGAAAATTATTTTTTTAATGACTTTCTTGAACTTGAGGATTTTGAGATCCTAGAGGCCAACTTGGATAGTCATGAGGTTGAACGACTTAGGAGAGGCTCTAAATCAAGAGCTTCATCATTGAGATTTGCAACCCTCTAGCATAACTCTATTTATAATAGCAAGCATCATTCACTATGTTTGACATTTTGGAACTTTGTACTTCATTTATAGGATGACTTTGTACAAACCATATTGTAATTGAAAATTTGTCAATAGTAATCATCTAGTTATTATTTATGCACTATGAAGTATGCTTTGTAGAATGCAATGTAATTAGTGATATGAATATAAATAGCAAAATTTTATTTTCTACAATTTATGGGTTAAACTCTCCATTTTATTTGCTCTCTATATTTCTATGCTATGGAAATGCCCTTAATTTTATTTTTTATTTTTTAAATCTCTTTTTCTACAATTTTTTTGTTTCTTTTTTTTTAATTTGATTTTTTTCAAAAAATGTTATACTTTTGGTTTGCCCATTTTTTCCCCAAACAGTTTTTGCTGCTATGGTTTTGTTTATTATATAATATAAGATGCTATGTGGTGTATTTTGAATTTAATTACTACTACAAATATATGTATTTATGATGTTTATATGTTTTGTATGGACAAAGTCAAAACAAATAGAGACATATTGACAAAGGGCGATATAGAAATTGTCGTGGTTGGATGTTCCTAAAGGAAATGTCTTGGTTGGATGTTCCTAAGATGGAATTGAATTGTCTTAGTTGGATGTTCCTTTCTTGATGCCCTACCATGTGCCCATCCCTACTGTGATTGGTTATTGGAAATGAGTCTATATATTAGATTCAAGTTTGAGTTGTTCATTACCGTGACCGGCAGTGCTGGCGGGACACACCAACCGGTACCACGGGAGCGCTGGAGAGTCGAACCCATGGTGGGCGCCCTGCGACAGGGAACACCTTAACCAACTGGGCTCGGACCGACGCCCCTTTCATTATTTATTCTTAAGTTTAATATCTATTATATGATTTGCCATGGAATATTATTTGTTGAACAATTTAATTTTGTGTAATGGTCACTTAAGGCAAATTCAGGCATACGCCAAGTAGGGGACATTACAATATAATATTTCATTGATGTCCTCTTTTACATTTGAATTCATGCTCCTAATTTGCTGCATTGTGGATTTTAAGATTCACCAGTCTTCATTTACTTTTCAAACCAATTGATCATGGATGTGCAAACTTGCCCTCAAATACCCAGCTCAGTTTTTCAAGGCCATCAAATGAGCTCTATTAGATTTAGAATTATCCAAGTTTACATAATTTATTTGCAAAATATATACATCCATCCAAGAAAAAAATTACCTAAGTCATAAGATCTGACTCAAAGAAAAAACTCATACACTAACTTCCACCCTTAACATTAGCTTGGGGGATTGGGAGAAGGAACTGTAGACTATGTGCCTTGTTATGTTATGCATAGTTCAGTAGGCACAGTTCAGGAGATCATCAATTCTCAAACACTTGTAACACTAAATGTTTTGCACTGTTCTGCATATGTAGAGACACACTCATAGAGGTTATCAATTCTTAGTGGTAGTCCATAAAATATGGGAAAAAAAAGAACTGCTTTGCAAAATCTACCAAAACAGCCATATCTGCCAATCGTGCTTTCAAACCAACAGTTGCAAAATGTTCTGTGGTGGTTCTATTCAAATGCAACAAAACACAAATTTTAGAGTTGTAAAATTTGTCTCTTCAACTTCCTGACAATTGGGGATCTCTTGGTGTACAAAGGGGCACATACGAACATACAGTATATGTATATATACCAGCAATAGGAGCTAAGAGTTGTGAGAATACTAACAATGTAATGCCAGTTTGTATGCTCCACTGAGTTCTTTGTGATATGCAGCACAAGAGAAAGAGGTAATGGTAGTTAAGAGTAATGCTCCATTGAGCTCTGTATGTGTAGCCCATTAGGTGTTAATCTGTGATAGTGATACTACCAAGCTAGTTTTGCCCATATTGAGGTTTTTGCGAAATGTACGGTTTGTTTATAGTTCTTTCTAATTGTTTATTACTATTTTATTGCTCAACAATAATTCACATGCTACTACTATAATTCACATTTTGATTCGCTGTCATTTTAAGTTAATTCTAGTAGCAGCAAACATTATCAAAGACCTGCTTTTAATTTCAGACAAAAAGATTTGTAAGGAATTTACAAATCAGGAGCTTACCAGTTCTGAACTCTCATAATAATGTTTCAAATACCAAATACAACAGTTCAGATTTTTGGCTACGAGATCGCTTCAGTGGAAAATGTGCATTGTTCTAGTCCTAGATGCCGTTTCATAAGCAGCCTGCCTTCATCCTCAAGTTTTATATTTTACTAATGCAGTATGTAATAATTGACACATGTTTTATATTTGCGATTTTTTCTAATTTGTACCTGTAAATAGGTTTAATTGTACTGAAAAATTAAGGATTTGTATGATTTTTGAATTCATCAATTAAAAATTATTTTAGTATGAGAGAAAGAAATAATATACTATTGACGAGATGCTTTTCTCAAGCACTGATCCTAATATGTATTTACACTGCCTTCTCAAAAAATAAGGCCCTTGCAACATAATCTTCTATTAGGTGAGAAATAAATTAACAGCCAAGATTTGAGAAATAATTCTTCTGCCAAGATATATCAGGAGGTTTTGTAGCAACTGAGGAGAACTTAGTTTTTGATTATGCAATCTCACTGAGTAACAAAGGCAATTACATTAGTTTCAGGGTTCCGGCAACATAGAAAGCTTTACAGATATAGATACCAACCCTTTCTAAGAGTTTCCACCACACTAAAATATGTCTATTGATGACTGTAATTAAGCAGGTTGCTGAAATCCAAAAGCAAATATGTTTAACTTAAGGTCATCGGGCAGTTATCTTCAAGCACATGCATCTGTATCTTATTTAAGGATTATCACAAGGTCCTTGGTTATATGGAGTCACTATTCCCATGTGAAGTTAAATCTCAATGTGTAAGTAGGAGGCATTTTCCACAGCGTGTCAAATTGTGATATTGCTATCAGGATTCAACTGTGTAGTTCGAGTCAAACTCATTGACCCATGTTTCATGAGTAGTGGGTCACAAAAACCCATCTCTCATGATAGCAATGAGTTTGACTCGAACTACACAGTTGAATCCTGACAGCGATATCATAAATCTCAATGTCCTCAAAATAATTTCATTGCAAAACTACCCATCTGATTTCTGTTTCTTCTGCAGGTTTGAAAGATGAAGCAGAATTTCCATTGCACAACATTGTCTACAGGATGCTTCTCTAAAGAGTTCAAAGTCCTTTACACATATAGATACCAACCCTTTCTAAGAGTTTCAACCACCCTAAAATATGTCATTGATGACTATAATTAAGCAGGTTGCTGAAATCCAAAAGCAAATAATGTTTAACTTAAGGTCATTGGACAAATATCTTCATGCACATGAATCTATACCTTATTTAAGGATTATCATAAGTTCCTTGGTTATATGGAGCCACTGTTCCAGGTGAAGTTATGTCTCAATGTCCTCAAAAAATAATTTCATCACAAAACTATCCATCTGGTTTCTGTTTCTTTCCCAGGTTTGAAAGATGAAGCAGAATTTCATTGCACAACATTGTCTACAGGATGCTTCTCTAAAGAGTACAAAATCCTTTACACATATACATACCAACCCTTTCTAAGAGTTTCAACCACACTAATATATGTCATTGATGACTCTAATTAAGCAAGTTGCTGAAATCCAAAAGCAAATAATGTTTAACTAAGGTCATTGGGCAGTTATCTTCAAGCACATGCATTTGTACCTTATTTAAGGATTTATCATAAGGTCCTTGGTTATATGGAGCCACTATTCCAGGTGAAGTTATGTCTCAATGTCCTCAAAAAAAAATTTCATTGCAAAACTACCCATCTAGTTTTTGTTGTTAGAATTGTGAAAAACACAAGCCACAGGATCAAACAACGAACAAAGACACCTTCCACGCAAAAGATCTGCAAACAATATATACAATATTCCTCAACAAGAAAATACTTATAGAATGAACTTCAAGAATCTTCAAGGAAAACAAGAGTCCTCAAAGGTTGAGAGTTCGAGAGTACAAAAGGGATAATACAATGAGGGTTGAGTGCTACATAGGAGCAAAACCCTAAAAGCATAAAAGCACTCCTAAGTTTAGCTTAAGCACATGAGAATAAATTAGACTAATAATTAATTAAAGATTAATTAATCATTAGTTAATGTATGATTACTCTAACATCTGTTTCTTCCCCAAGTTTGAAAGATGAAGCAGAATTTCCATTGCACAACTTTGTGTATAGGATGCTTCTCTAAAGAGTTCAAAATCATTCAAGAAAATCATTCTTTCTCAGTTATTAAAATTTGCTTATGAGCAAGGAAATTGATCAAAACACCATTACATATATTTTTCACCCTTCAGAGGCACCATTCAGTATTTAGATGAGCTTCAGAGGCATGAAACACAGGACAGAATTAGAATGAAAGATTTGCAAGGCCAAATGTTCTTTCAACAGCCTTACACCATGAATCATATCGTTTCTTTCTATGCTCATCTTCAATTTTTGGATAAAATACTGTAGGTTCTTCCTTTTTAGCTTCGGAGGAAAAGACCTGCTCCTCAGTCCAAACACCAGTGGCCAGACCTGCAGCATATGCTGCACCCAATGCAGTAGTTTCTGTATCTGCAGGTCTTACAACAGGGCTTCCCAATAGATCGGCCTGGGTAAAAGAGCTCAGTAATCAGCAAGTTGCATTTATCTTGATAAAGAGAATACACATAATTAACAAGAGATCCAATTTTCAGTGCTTAATTTGAAAGTTCCTTGAAATGGAAAACTTCTACAGTCTACTTAAATGAAAGTGGACTTGAATACAATTAGATTTCAGAGTGTGGAAGGGGAATATATAACTTACCTGTATTTGCATTAGAAGGTTATTAACTGTTGCCCCCCCATCAACTCTTAGAAGAAACTCTCCTTTCTCATTCGTCCTCTCTTCTTGTTTGGCATCCATGCTCATAGCATTTAAGACTTCTTTTACTTGAAAGCACATACTTTCGAGCACAGCTCGAGCTATGTGAGCTTTTGTTGTGAACCTAGTAATTCCTATACAAACTCCTCTAGCATCATCTCTCCACCATGGTGTTTTGATCAATTTCCTTTATCATAAGCAAATTTTAATAACTGAGAAAGAATGATTTTCTTGAATGATTTTGAACTCTTTAGAGAAGCATCCTGTACACAATGTTGTGCAATGGAAATTCTACTTTATCTTTCAAATTTGGGGAAGAAACAGATGTTAGAGTAATCATACATTAGCTAATGATTAATTAATCTTTAATTAATTATTAGTCTAATTTATTCTCATTAGCCATTGTATTCTCTTCTCTGATTTTTCTTAGAGTTTTTTCACTACCTCGTTAATCCTTTTCCTTGCAATTGCCTATATATATATATATTGGTTGACATGTTTGATAAGGATGTACATGATCTCATCTGCTATGTTTTGACCTTATCCTTCCTGAACTGGCCTACTATCCCGGACCTTTCTTCTTTGCTTTATGTTAATTCTTTTATTGGTTTCTTTCGCTCAAAGCTTGGAAACCCGAATTAAAAAACATCCACTGTGCGTTTATATTTACTGGAGCATGTGAACATCGGTTTCTTGTAATTAAAGCATGATTTTGTTAGATAAAGTAGTTAATCCTTCAACTATATCGACCTGCAATACATCGGTGCACCGACCTCTTATCAACAATGCATTGATTTTGTCAACGATCTGTTGTCCTTTTCTTATTATGATGTTTGTTTCTAATTTTATAATTGGATCCTTTTCTGCCAAACGCATACTTAGCAACTCCACACAGTCTATATCGTCATAAACTTCATCTCAAAAACAAACAAAAAGGATAATTCTGAACAAGCAATACTCACCAATCTCATAATTCAACCAAAGAAGAAAAAAACACAATTGTATAACCACAATTCACAAATAACAATCAATCACAACAAGAATGCAATCAACCTCGATTTTTTTTCTGCCATGAATAAAAATCAGAGGAATAAAACAATACCCAGACTCAAAATTTGAAAGTCAAACAGAAAAAGAACATTAAGAGATTAGAAAAACCCACCCGGCTTCAGGATAAATCTGCCCGAATTCCATCTGATGAGAAGCCAACACTTTTGCATTAAGATCAATGGATCCAATCAACACCTCTTCATTAGCCATTGTATTCTCTTCTCTGATTTTTCTTGGAGCCTTTTCCCTACCTCGTTAATCCTTTTCCTTGCAATTGCCTCTATATATATATATATACATTTTACAGGTTGACATGTTTGATAAGGATGTACATGGTTTCATCTGCTATGTTTTGACCTTATCCGTCCTGAACTGGTCTACTATCCCAGACCGACCTTCTTGGCTTTATGCTAATTTTCTAGTTAGTTTCTTTCGCTAAAAGCTTGGAAACCCGACTTAAAAAACATCCACTGTGTGTAGGGCTTAAATTTAACGGTCGACCTTGCCTGTCAACAATTTTTTTAATGACGGTTATCTATTCAAGGGTGCCTTTAAAACATTATGATATACCTCACTACTCAGTGTAAGTAAAATTATATATAAATCAAATATATATATATCATTATAATTATATATAAATTTTGACAGTCTATCCAAAATCTCTCCTTTCATCTAATACAGTCTTCTTAAAATTTTGATTGTATTTTACGGCAAAAATCTCTAAATACGGTCATACGGCCATCAAATTTAAGCCCTAGTCTATGCATTTATATTTACTAGAGCATGTGAACATCGGTTTCTTGTAATTAAAGCATGCTTTTGTTAAATAAAGTAGTTAATTCTTCTAAGTTCCAGGAATTTGATGGTCTATTTGACCGTTTTTTGCATTTTGGACCGTATATTACAACCTAAAAATTTATTAGACCGTATCATTTGACTTGCTACATTTTTATATAACTGTAAATATGACACTTCAAATTATTATTAAACCGTAAAAAATTATTGTAGGCATATATATATAAAATAATGTTTATGATAAAAATATAAATTAGTTTATAATAGGAAATTGGAATAATTCTTTCTAATTTCACTTTATATTAATATATATGATTTATTATAAATATATTTATTAATTCAAAATCTATTGAGAATAGAATTTTTCAAGATTAAATATAGCTCTTTCTAATTTTTTAAAGATTTTGACATTTTTACTAATAGTTATCATTGTTTTATATTAATATATATGATTTATAATATTTATTATAAAAATATATATTAATTCAACATCTTTTCAAAATAGAATATAATTGATTTTTAAATTTTTGAATATTTTAACAAGATTTATTTTCTACATAATTTAGAAACTTCTTGTTACAATTAACAATAAATTTTAGATTTTAGATTTATTTCTAATTATCAATATTTTCTAATTTTACAGTTTTTTAATATATATATACATATATATAGGATATTCTTATGAATAACAACATAGCACAATTTTTCATTGTATTTTCAAAGCATTTATTTTATAACATTGTTTTTTCAACAACATTTATT
Source organism: Sequoia sempervirens (assembly GCA_007258455.2). Lineage (NCBI taxonomy): Eukaryota > Viridiplantae > Streptophyta > Pinopsida > Cupressales > Cupressaceae > Sequoia > Sequoia sempervirens. Next base: position 18,934 of record VDFB02013810.1, on the reverse strand, counting down.
TTATAGCATTTTGCGTAGAGTGACTCTTAGCTCTGATTTTTTCAATAGAGCATTTGGTTTTATTGGTGAGCATGTTGAAATTTTGTTTTCCTTTTACAAATAATTTATGTTTTTAGATAGATGAATTTAAGATTAAACTATAAAAAAAATTGAACAATAGCAGCGAATTTCATTTTATAGCATTGTTTTTTCAACAACATTTATTTTACAGGTGATTCAGCTTTGATTTTTTTCAAATAGTACTTGTGTTTTATTGGTGAGCATGTTGAAATTTTAGATAATGAGTTGAATAAGGATTAAACTATTTTTAATTTTATATAGTTATTTCTGGATAGGTTTGAAATTGATATTTAAATATGATTTTAGATAGATCAATTTGCGGATTGAACTATTTTTAATTTTATATAATTATTTCTTGCTAGATTTGATTTGAAGTTGATATTTAAATGTGTTTTTATGATATTTACACATATGAAATCAATAAATTAATTTATAGTCAATACAATTTTACAAATTAGAGAATAAATATATGGAAAAAACAATCATATTGTGCAATATAATTATTCTTAATCTAATACTCTATGCATTGTCAAAATGTAAATTACATATATATAATTATTTAATTATCAATAAAATTTATTATATGCAATTGGATTTACTAATTGAGTGCATGCATAGTTTCTAAAATTTGTGAATTTTCTAACATAATTATTTTATAAAATAATATTTCATAGATTACTAATATATTGATTTTTTAGATACTTCAATTTTTTTTTTTGACAGTTAAATTTTTTCATAAAACATAAAATGACAGGTATTTAAATGAACAAACCGTCACAAAATTTTCATATGATAGGCAAGGGTGGCCGTCAAATTCCAGGCTTGCTTCTAACTATATCGACCTGCCCTACATCGGTGCACCGAACTCTTATCAACAATGCATTGATTTTGTCAATGATCTGTTGTCCTGTTCTTATTATAATGTTTGTTTCTTATTTTATAATTGGATCCTTTTTCTGTCATAAAGGTGGCTTGCATTGATTTTGTCACCGATCTACTGTCATTTTATTATTATTATAATTATATACTTTCTGTATGAAGGTTAGTGTAGAATTGCTCCCTTGAAGTTTGTAGGATATTACAATTAAAAAAGTTTCATGGAGAATTGCTTGATGTTTGTAACATTGCAGGATATATTAGTCCGCACACGTAGTAGAGTTGGCTTGGGTAGTGGGTTTCAGTTTAAGAGGTGGGACTTCTTGTGGATCGCAAATCTCACCTGCAGGGACTAGTCTCGTCCCAAGTACCCAAGCTACGGGCTGTTGGGCCGTTGGGCTGGGCCTTGGGGACACCCCTATTGTATAAAAAAAGGATTTGCAGGATATATTATTGTAACGATGAAATTTGTATATTCACTTTAATTTCTATTTAATTTGGAATAATTTTGATGAATTAATATAATGATAAGTCATGTTAAATTGTGATATTGTTATTAGGATTCAATCATGTAGTTTTACAGTCAAACTTATTGACTCTTGTTTTAAAATTTAAGTCATGTTAAGTCATAAATTAAGTTTAATTTTTTAATTTATATTTACACATGTTTATATATTTGATTATTTTTAATTTTGTATTTTTTAATTCATTTTTCATAACTATTGGTATTACTTTTATATATTTATTTAGAACTATTTTTATGTTTTCTTATTCTTTATCAATTTTGTAGTGTTTAGGTTTGATCTCAAGTTATTTAGAGTTGATTATTCAATTTTAAATTTTAAATTCAACTTGTTGATTCCATCTATTTCCACTAATCATTAGGAGTTAATCTGGCACACATTCTCAAGACTAATTGGCATGTCTTGGTATTTAAAGACATTCAATGTGTAATTAATTCAAATGGTGGATGAAAGAATGATAATTCTAAAAACATTTTTGATTTGAAGCTTAAAGGAACCCATCAATCAAAATTTGTATATATAAGGTATATGCATGTTTCAAAATATTGTCTTTGAACATTCATCTAAAGACATAAAATTGATCCATCAAGGGGGTTGGTTGAGAAGAACTTGACCCTAGTAATCCAACAACTTCACCAGAGTATTTTTAAATACCACCATCCTTAATCAAATTTAGACACACAAGACAAAGGTGAAATGAATTTTACATATACTTTTAATCATATTAGATCAGTGCATCATAAGGTAGATCCACACCACTTGGGATTGACCCCAAGATGCTTGATATTAATCCAAAGTTGCTCAAGATTAGCCCACAATAAATTTTGATTCTAGTCTAATTTTAGGACAATTAGCATAGTGAAGATATTATTTCTAGACAATGGGGAGTGGATTTTAGACACCATCAATGTTATTCTTCATCATACTTTTGAGATTCAAATATGTAATGTCATTTTTTCTTGAGTCCCTTCCTTTTTGTATGTCTTAATAATATTTGACCCTTTGTTGATAACTAATCTGAGAGATTCTAAATGGGCAATCTTTCTTAAAATTGTACCTTTGATTGTTGTTTCAAGCCCCCCTTTTTATGTCTTTGTCAAATACCCAAGTTGAAAAACTAAAAAATGGTTGTGTTGAGTTTTTCAGAGTGTAAGAGTCTTGGGGTTGTTGAACACACTCAGAGACTGAGAGAGGGGTGAATCAATCTACATGAAAACTTAGGCCCTTTTGGACCTTGAAACTTTCAGCACAATCCAACCTTTATTAGATCAAAACTTTAAAACATAACAGTAACAAAGAATGATATAGCAGTTTGAATCCTTAGCAACTTCAACAACCTTTACTAATACAAGATATAAGAATTCTACTTCTAACCAAATCAGTAACAGTGAGAAAGAAATAAAGGACACACACATGCACAAGGAGAACACCAAATTTACATGGAAAACCCAATGAGGGAAAAAACACGGTGAGAGTTAACTCACAAAATAAAGGCTTATTGCCAAAAAGACTTGCAAGAAGGCTCACTGCCTTAGAGTAAGATACAAAAGGACTTGCAAGACTAAAGCCAACACAACTTTAGGAGCAAGATATAGAGGACTTGATGAGATTCACTATCTCAGAGCAGGATACAAAGTTAGACAAAGATTACAATGCTTGTCAAATAACACTCTACTGACTGAGGCGTTATAGCATAATTGATCTTTCCTTTCACACACTTTAGCACTATACTATTGCATATTCAATACAATTCACACACATTTTTTTGCACTTGTACATTACTCCATCTTGTTGCATATGAAATGATCTTGCATTTATATCCATCACAACACTTCAAAACTTCAATTAGGTTGGCTAGGAAGAGGATAAAACAATGAATTCAACTAGTTAGACACCAAAAAATAATGTGGTCCTATCCAAAAGATAGCTCGAGGTCCAAAAACAATCTTAGAACATCTTCCAATGTGATCCAAAATAATTTACATGTAGGTGCACATCAACCTAAGTCGACATCAAGGAAAAGTGTGGATGAAACGTTGAAGCGCAGAAATAGTTGGATCATAAACATTATTCCAATTGAATTAACTTGATGTGGTCCCAAATAGGATAGGTCAAGACATAAATCTACCATAAAACATCTTCCATTATTGGTGCAACCCCTCAAGCATGTGGCGCAAGCCAAGGAACAAGCCATGTCAGCCAGATATCCATAAATATCCTAGAAATCCAACTCAAGACATAATCTAACACCAAAGCATCCAATTAGCAGTGTGCAGATCACATGGAGATGTTCCTTGAACATACAACAACACTTTCATACACTTCTTCCATACTAGCATGCCATCAACAACCACCCCAGATCAACATAGGTACAAAATACTTTATTCAAGAAGTGCAAAATACATAACCAAATGATGTAGCATTAGTAGAACAACTTGTGGACCACTTCAACACATGAGTTTGGAACTAGGATATTGCACATATTTTGAAAGCACATTCACCAAGTTGTAGGAGCAAAGACATCAATGCAGAGAAATGCAAAGCATTTCTCAAACCATTCTAGACAACTACCAACACTACCAACCTTTTGCAATTCACAAAGATCTCCTCGTTAACACATGTGACTTGAAAAGATAGGAGTGCAATATCCACATAAAATTGACATTGAATACCAAACCCCAAGACTAAAGCATCAATAACATACAAATGCAAAGCATTCTCCCAGATAGACTTTTATGTAGCTTCCTGAACCAAAAACACTTAAGCAACTTGTAGAGGCCAAATTTTCCTTTCAACAACACATGCTTCATAAGGAACATCAGGAGAGACCATAATACATACTATAGACCTTAAATAACATCTCTCCACTATCAATCATGCTTCTAATCCTCATCTGAATATGTCATTATGAAATCAACTCTGCTGACAATAATAATGGATTACATGAACTTTAACAACTCTTCTTTGATAAGGCATGACACCCAATCATGAACTTTGGAAATTCTTCTTTGATAAGGAATGAAATCCAACCATGAAATTCAACAATTCTTCTTTGATAAGGTGTTATATTCAACCATGAACTTCAACAATTCTTCTTTGATAAGGCATGACATCCAATTATGAACTTCAACAATTCTTCTTTGATAAGACATGGCATTCAAACATGAACTTCATCACCAATGTTAGCCCAAACTGAATATAGCAATGACAACCAATATCAAAGACTAACAACTTACTTCTCAAGTGCTAACATCAATTACAACCAACAAGGAGTGTTGACATCAATGAAAACAACTGCCAACAATCTCCCCCTTTGGCATTGATGGCAACATACACTACTCACTCCCCCCCTTTGACATCAAGGAAAAGGGGTCATACACTCCTCCACAAAGCAACAAGGCATTCTTTTAGGGAAAAAAGGCAAAAAAATATTCTATTGAAATAGCAACACATACTCCCCCTTTGACCAGCAGCACATCTTCTTCAACTAGCTACACATGCACAACTACATAACATCTTCATGACTCCCCCTTTCTACCAACTCCCCCTGAGAGATAGCACATCAAACTAGGAGTAAAGGATATGAAACAAATTTCTCCCTTGGATAGATGCACCATTTATGCATCTAGTTATAATGAGGAAGGGCAATAACCACTAACTTTTGCCACAAATACTCAAAACTATCCTTTGAAAGTTCCTTACTAAAAATGTCTATGATTTGTTCCTTGGTAGGCACATACTTCATTCTGACTTCATGTTTTGTAACCTTCTCTCTCAAAAAGTGATACTAGATTGAGAGTGTTTAGTTCTTGAGCGCCTTATCAAATTCTTGGAAATGCTAATTTCACTTGTATTATCACATAGTATAGGAATAGGCTCATCATAAACCACCTTCACATCCTTCAAAGTGTTCTTCATCAAAAGCACCCGAGTACAACAAGATGTTGCAACAATATATGTTGCTTCTACTGTGGACAAAGACATTAAATCTTGCCTTTCACTAAACCATGAGACCAATCTATCTCCCAAAAAGAATACACTTCTACTTGTACTTCTTCAATAATCAACACAACCTACCCAATTAGCATCAATATAGACCCTCATAGAGAAATTTTGATCCTTTTTGTACCATAAGTCATAATTTGAAGTACACTTCAAGTATTTGAAGATTATTTTCATAGCTTTCTCATGGAATTGCTTAGGATTGGCTTGAAGTTTGGCAACCAAACATATTGCATGTAGAGTAAACATGAAAACTACGCCAACTCATGTAGTTGATCTAATCAAGCACCAGTTGGTGCAAGTATCAAATACATATTTTGAAGAAAAATAGGCATTATAACATAGTATTATCTAAAAACAAAGCTTTGCAGCACACTAAATCATCTCATGCATCAAGATTGCATGCATTGAACATCTCCATAGATTTGTATGGACAAGATTTTGCTTCTAGAAGAATATAGAGCATTCCAACAAACCTTCAACATTTCTCACTATGCTAGTCCAAAACTCTTTCACTAATATCTTTCACTTCATAAGGTATAAAGACTTGAAATATTGGATATAATACCTTCACACCTTGATTAACTTAACTTTTTGACCACAAGATAGATCCATTTTCTATAGAGAGGAGCAAACCAAAATACCTTGACTTCACCAAAGAGAATGCACTGTGAATTCCTTATTTTTCTGAGACTTTATCTTTATGTGTGGTACACCAATAGAATGGCATCAATTATAACAAGTGTACCAACCTTTAAACGCCATCTTCCTTCACTGAGATCTTCAATGAAGGTCCGTTTATGCACAATAGATTTTCACACCGACTGATCTGATTAAAATCTTCTTTCATGCTGAAATCTTCAACACATTCTTCTTTTTAGGAGGAAAAAAAAATCTGAAAGTGAACTCTCCCCTTGAGATAATGCTCTATCTCAGTTTTTCTTAGAATCTTGTAAATAGTGCACAAGTGTAGTATCATCCTTCTTCTTATGGTCTTCTTTCTATACCTTTTCATTTCTCTTCTTTTGTTGATTATGAGTTTCAACCTTTTTCTGAATTGGTGGCTTAGCAAAGCCACTTCTACAATAGTTTTCCTAAGGTACTATATTATTGCATTTTTAGCACACAATGTTGTGCTATGGAACAAGGTTGTTTCTCTTCACCTTGGATCTACACTCATCAACCTTGTGACCATAGTTGTTGCAAGCATAACAATTTTCCATGAAAAAAAATAGTATTGTTTCTTTGAGGCATAAATGATCTTCTACCTATGTTATTATTCCTTCTTCTAACCTACAATCAACAACCTTATGTACAAAAATATTGCAAGAAAAATAGTAACCTTGAAAGGGTTGATTGAACCTAAAAGGAGCATGTTGTTTTACAGATGGGTGACTTCTAAATGCTTTTTGCTTCCAATCAAGATTGGATCCACTTTCTTTCTTTCTATTTTATATAGTCTTTGTATCTTTGGAGCCATTCTTTTTAGAGTCTTCATTGTAAGCTTTTTCCTCCTTTGTTTTAGGACTTTCGAATTTTTTGGAGCTATCTTCAGGATGAGACTTCTCTCCTTTGTCAATTTGTCTCTTATCTATTTTCAGGGCATTCCTGAGAGTGACAATCTCCTTCTCAAGCTTTAAACATTCAGTAGTTTGTCATTGAGCTTGGCCTTCAAGAAATATTCAATCCTCTTTCCTTCTTCAACCCTTATTTTCAAATTAGAGATCTTACATTCTACCTCTTTTAGTTTGATTTCAAATTCTTTTCCTTTTTCAATTTGTCATTTTCTTCCTTTGATTTTGCAAGCAAGCTTTCATATTTTTTATTTAGTCCCCTTGCTTCATTCAGGTCTTCCAGATTAGACTAGAGTTCTCCTTGAAAGTCTATTCCCCAATCATCTGAATTGAAGTCTCAACCTTCAAGTTCCATAGATTCTAGATCCAAATTAGAGGAAAACATATCTTCATCACTCAAGGAGCCAAACTCCTTGAATTTCTCAATATTGCACTTTCTATTAGCAATATTGAAAGCCATAAAGAGAGTTTCATCATTTGAATCATTCCCCTCATCTTCAGAGGAGCCACTACTTTCTTTTGAATAGAGACCTTTTTAACCTTATCTCTTTTATGACTATCATTTGATTCTTTATAAGGGAATTTAGATGCAAAATGTCCTATTCTTCCATAATTAAAACACTTGAATGGTAACCTACCTTTGTACTTGCAAGTACCTTTCTTCAATCTTGTCACAAAATTTGCTTCAACCTCATCAAGGTCATCTTTGCATGCCTTTCCTATTGATCCCAAAACCTCACTTAGAAACCTTGTGAAATTGGATAATTATCAAATTTGTTAGCCTTTTAAATTGTTGGGGTTTCCCTTACACTCATACCTCCTTTAAGCATCCTCAACCCCTAAAGTGTGATGGTTAATTTTTTAATTGTCATTTTTCAGAGTTTTAGAGTTTCACATCCCCCAATACAATTCCTTGGCATTCCCAATCCTTCAAGCCCAAAATTCTATTACAATCCTAAGTCATTTGTGTCTATTGGAATTTTAGACTTCTTCATCCATTCTTCCCTTGGTACATGTCCCTCAACACTTGATCCTTGGTGTGTGGGATGAGTTCCTCACATCCCCTGGCATTTTGATACTTAGTTGATTGCTTTATGCATCTTATTAGGGTTGAACTTCCAATTGTTCCTTATTCTATCACTCCTTTTCATTCACCTTCGATAGTCTGAAACTTCATCAAAGCCTTATGAAAATTTCTCAAGTATTTATTAGTTTTAGAGTTTCGAGATTTCTCTTGCCTTCCTACCATCCTTTCCTTTCCCGATTCCTTAGAATTTTGTGTAACATACTTTCAAACTTCTTCATCGATCAATCTTAATTGGACTTGTCATCCTAGTCATCAGACATCAAGCATCATGCCTAAAAAAGATTTCTTGTCGAGAGGTTAGATAAAAGAACACCACAATCCCCAAGATCTAAAGAGAAACTCCATCGGAAATCGAGCTTTTGGTCTACCACTTGCTGGAAGAATAAGAAGATGAACGGAAAAAAGGAAAGATTTAAAGGAGCACAAAAGGGAAGAAAGTGTCAGGAGTCGGGAGTTATGAGGAGGATTTACGTCTTACCATAGAATGTGATTAAGGGAAAGACAAAAGTCTAACCTATGAAAGGCCAAAGACTCACAATGTCAGTACTGGGGATTGGGATTTAGGTCAAAGGAATTTTTCTTATTGCTAAGATAAGATAGAAGATCGACTAGAGACCTGATCTTTGAAAGCTAAAGGAAAGCATCAAACATTGGGTGTTAGGAATAAGGCTTACACCTTATGATGAAATGAAGGTAAGAGGTAAGGAGGAAGGTCAATCCCCAAAGTCTAAAACATCAAAAATTAGTCATTTTTCAAAGGATTTATTAGAACTATGGTGATTGGGGGGAAAAGCCAAGGTTTAGGAAAGGAGGGTGGAAAAAGATAGGGGTTAAGGCCTGATGGCCGAAACTCAAAATTTTTAGAAAAGCAACAGAAAGAAGGGGAAGGAGGAAGAAGATCGAGAGCAATAGAGAAGGTATGCAAGTATGCAAACACCCAAAATTTTGAAACATCGAAACTCAACACAACCAATTTTGGACTTTTGCAAATGGGCCTTTTGACTGTAGTTTGGCAAAGGTTAGATGCCTCTAATAGAAGGACTTGCATGATACATAATTGATATTTCTTAGATTGGTCATAATTTATGGGTATCACGAGGGGATAACACAAAGCACTATAAATTCATTAAATTTATAGGTGCCAACAAAGAATTTAGTAGATATATTTTATGTGGGTTATGCTTACATAGTTATATATAGGGGTTATATGCAACCAATCTATCTTGACCTAGTAACAAAATTTGGGGTTAAGCTTGCAGTTGGGTTTGGTTGTAGTTTTTTTGTTTTCCATTTTATTTGATTATAATACTTATCAAGGTATACCCCTATGCAAACCCTCCTGAGTCTAAGCTAACTTGAAGCATAGGAGAGATAAGCCACTCTCGTATAGTTGACCTTTAACCCTCCATATTTTTCTAATGAGATGATTTCACTTGCATGATGACAACATTGAATTTGTGAGTGGAATTTCATTCTAGAAAGTGGAGCAACAATTTTGGGAGCCAATAGAAGGGTTTCATTATAGGGGAGAATCTATAGGTGGTTCATTATCATTGCTAGTGGTAATTAGTTTGCATTTTGTTGTGTGTTAAATTTGGTAGCTCATCAACTTACGCCAACATAATGGTGCAAAGAATGAAAATGTTTGTTTAGTTGAAAATATATTGAAGACTTTGCTAGTGATCATAACCCATAATCAAAATTGTACCTTGGAGGTTTGTGTGCTTCAAGGATTTCCTCACTATTGTGAGTTGTGTTAGGACTTGCAATTTTAAGGTTTCTTGAAATTTTTTGATGTGTTTTCATGCCTTAAACCATAAGATCTAAAGTACTTGACGGATCCTATTTATTTTTCTTCTATTTTATCGGTGACTTGCTAGGCTTGTATCTAGTCCTTTAAGTTTCTCTATGTATTTCCTTTTAATCATTCATTGGCAATCCCCCTTTTCCTAGTGATTGACTATTGAAAATTAGTGTGTATTTTTGAAACAACTTAAGTTGTCTTCATCGTGGCTTGTTAGTGGCCCTCACCTTAATCATGTTGGTACCACATGTCTTGTTTTTTTTGCATCACTTACTTTATTATGCATCACACATTCTTGTTTAGAGTAAAATTTAAAGTTGTGATTGTGTGCTTTGTTTCCAACTATCATTGTCAATCTTATTGTTTGCTAGTTGTGTACCAAAATGGTCCTTAGTGGCCACCCCTTATCGGTTTCATGTTGTTTTCATTCATTGCATGCTCTAGAAGTTTTAAAAGGCCATGGGTGTGATGTTGTGATATTTTGACAGTGTTAGTGACATGTCATGGGCCTGATGTTCCCTTCATTTCCATTGAGAGACCATTTGTTGAGTCACTTACATGCAACATTATATCGTGCATCCATTACATATCATTAGATGTAAGAAGATCTTGTTGAAGTTGCACTGGGGTGGAATTGTGATAATTGTCCTTGTCAGTGCCACAAAGGTCCAACTATTCCTTCTCCCTTAGATACTATTTTTTAATGTGGGGAAAATATAATGAAATCTAAAGTTACTATCCATTTGGAAACTCCTCATTGGTTTGAATTTTCAATAAGTTACAATTTTAATGTGAGGTGTTTTCAAATAAACCAAAATGAAACCATCACCATTGATCACCCATGTCATCAATGATCAATGGTTCATATTCAAAAGTGAGAAAAAACTAACTGCAAACACTTTGTTTGTACATATGAGTGTTAATAGAAAAATTCACTAATATCTACTAAAATTTCCTCTTTTTTTCATCAAAAGGCATTCATTCAAGTTTGCAAGTGCCTTTGCAATCAACTAGCATGAGAAAATTGCAAAATTTGAAGTTCTCTAGAGTTTCAAAAGTAAATTAGGGTTCCAAGTGTTCCACAGGTAAGTCTTTGTTGAACATGAAAGGTTGTGCCTCTCCAAACAACCTTATGGGAAATTCATTGAATGAGGGACCTCTTTTTGCTTCATTGAATGACCTCCAAGATTTTTAAAGAAGATGATTCTTCCTTTCTGTTTGGAAAATGGAGAAGGAAATGCTTAAATAAAAATGAATTAAGGCAATGTGCCAAAAGGTTTTAAAACATTTCAAAACCCTAACAGGTTTTCAATTCTGATAAAATGAGCACATAATTCCATAGACCCTTCATTGTTGAAAGGAGAATGAACAACTAAGGCCTATATGAGCACAAAAAAGTCATTCAAATCCTTTCGTGGGAAGCACCCATTAAGTTTCGATAGAATATGATGAATCCAAGATTGAATTTGATGCTTCAAACCCTTACAGAACAATTTCACCCCAACAACATAGTATGAGATCTAACATATCTTTAATAGCAAATGAAAGAGTATCAAAACATGGTCCAATTAATTGTAGGTCTAAGTTAAATAAACATAAAAGATACAACTAAGAACCAATTATCAAGACTATATCTGAAAGGTAAAAAATGACACTGATCAATATCATGTATGAATAGAGAACAAAATTCAAGATAAAGGCCATATAGGCATCGTTTGATACATCTTCTTTCTTCTATTACTTGATTTGGAAAATAATACAAAAGATTCCAAGGTTGGATAATTGATTAGAATAACTATCCTAAAAACTAATTACAAAATTTAATACATGGCAATAGAATTACTGTAAGAAATATTCCACCTACTATCTTCTATCTCCTAATAGAATTCAAACTGGTTAGAGAGGCCTAGTTGGAAAATTCATTTTATAAGGTAAGGGAAGAGAACATGCAAAAAGAACTCTCCACTACCTTAACAAAAACCCTAATAGGTGGTAGTAAGAATGTGGTTCAAAAACCTTGACAAAGATCATACTAGCTTATGGAAATATAGACAATAAAGTTTGAGCTGCTTATCATGGTGATCTTCATAATCATCCATCAATATGGAATTCTGGGAGCTACTAAAAATATTTTATGTCAGAGGAAAATTGTAGCACTTTGAAAAACTTGGCAAAAAAATTTGATATGATTGTCGTGTGAGTAACAATGGTGTCATCGAGTGGATATCGACACCTACGACTACTTGGAGAAGGATAAAATCATCGACACCTGGTAGTGCTCTTCAAAAATTCCATTCTCAACATTGTAGAACCCCTTTTGACATAAAAAGGGCCACTTGGTGTAATGACAATAATTTCTCAAAATTTTCTTGAGCTTCTTGTTAGAAAACCCCACAGAGTGGCCACATGTCACACTTTGTGTCCAATAGTGATGCAAAATTAAACAAGCCATGCAGGCACTATGTGGCATAATTGTGCACTTTTCTACAAAAAGAACCTCATTACCTCCTCAAAAGTGTACCAACATAACACGTGGTGAGGCCAATAGCAAAGACCAAAAATGGTACTAGTGGAAGAACTTGTGAGGCCGAAAGGAATCACTATTGAATTTTACACCATTTTCCAATGGTCATTCGTCAGTCGTTCAACAAATCTTTGTTAGAAAAGTGATGAAATGGCGAAAATATTTGTGTTGCTTTTTTTTCATTGAAAGGCCGACAACAAATTAAACATTGAAATAACGGCGAAGAATCATCAGTTGTCGGCATCATGAAATGGTTCATACTTTCATCAGAATATTGATGAACACTTCGTGTATCCACTGACGAATTACACCATAAGTTCATCGCCAGTTCGACAAAATGGGCAAGGAGTAGTGTCGAAACAACACCAAAAGTTCATCGAATGTGCGACAAAATAGGAAAGTAGTAGTGTCGAAACAACACCAGGAGTTCGTCAAAATTGCAACAAAAAGAGCAAGGAGTAGCGTCAGAAAAACACCAAACGTTCATTACAATTGTGACAAAAAGAGCAAGGAGTAGCATCGAAAGAACACCAAACGTTCGTCGAAATTGTGATGAAAAGAGCAAGGAGTTACGACGAAACCTTCATCACAGCTATAGCAACTTCGTCAATCCTTTTCGTTGATTCATTAGTGGGTGTCATCGAAATTGCGACAAAGCATCAATTTAAAAAAAAAAAAATTCATGGAAATGTACCATTGCAGAGACTGACGACTGATCATACATAAAAATTGCATATTGGTTTGATGCTTCAAACAATGCATTTCTTATATTGAAAAGTGCATTACTTTATTGAGCTTCTATTTGTTTCAAGAATAGTTTAATATTCTCTACTTAACAGGGCCAACCACGTGACGGTGGAAGCTCATTTGGCCCCTTCCCCCCTCCTCACATCACTCTCAATTCCCCATACCCAATCATATAACTTTAATCATTCATTCATCCATTAAGAACATATAACATTCATTCATTAACATATAACATTCATTAATTAACATATTCACATTCATTCATTAACATATAATATTCATTCTTTCAGTTTTTACATATTATCAAAAATATGGTTGTCATGATATGATTATAATCACTTTTTTTTGGTTTCTTTTTTAAAGCTACAAAAAGCTAAAGTGGAGTATCATTTTCTAAATCATTATCTATCCTCCCTTTAGTTGTTCTTCCCTCTGTTTGTGATCTTAATGTACGCCTAGTCGTCTGCTTATGATGTGGACGCTACTACAAGGGGGCATCTGTTGCAATAAGAAAGAAATATTAGAATAATATGTTTTATTATTATTGTTACAATTATTTCATTAATTAAAAGAACATTAGAGTGGTTATATTTACCTGATGGGTCCACATTATGTTCCTGAACTGTTTTTATAGATTCATGCTCAACATGCTGAACACCCTCTAAATCCTGATCTATAGTTGAAACACGAAAGGTTACATTAATTAATACACCAATTGAAATTAAATATGTCTAAGAGAACATGAGGGTGGTCCTCTTTACTTGGTGGGGCCACATCATGTTCCTAATATTCTCTAGCCTGATCATGCTCAACACATTGATCAAACTCTACATGCTCTAAAGTTGAAACACAAAAGGTTACATTAATTAATACACCAATTGCAATTAAATATGTTTAAAAGAACTTTATAGTGGTCCTCTTTACCTGATGGGGTCACATCATATTCTTGATCTTCTCTAGCCTGATCATGCTCAGCATGTTGATCACACTCTACATGCTCTGAAGTACTGGGATGCACACCATGACCTTCATCTACACGTTGTGCTCCACCCTCACCAGGTTACATTCCAATGTCATGTGGAGTATTATCATTGCTTGAATGTTTAAAACAAATAGGCATGTAATTACTTTATGGTGGAAATTAATATTGAATAGATTGCACAAGTATTCAATTTTAAATAAACTTTATTGAGTTTATTTACCTATGTGTCAGATGCAATGGAAGATTGTGTTTTCCCAGTCAAGACTCTTAGGCGTTCAACCACGGCTCCATAGCCTTGTTGGAAAGCAATCTTTAGGTCCTCTTATGTGGGAACTCTGTTGAATTCAGAGCCCTACATTTTTGCATAAGATCATGAATTTTGCTTCTATGGTGTGATAAAACCAAAATTGTTTTCAATTTATTATAATTTGGATGCAATATTTCATTTATTGATACTTACAATTGTGTGGCTAATTTCATATAACCACCAGAGCCAAGTTTGTGTTGCTTGTGCTTTTCTAGTCTTGCCTTTGTTGCCTTCGATGTGTTGGGTAGCCTATGAAAAGTTTGAAATACGTTAGATTATGTAAAAAGAAAGAGTAATCAATATATAATTGCATTGTTGATAGTATCACACATAGCATACTACTTTTAAAAAAAAATTAATGGCATTTCCATAGCATACAACATTAAGAGCAAATAAAATACAGAGTTCAATCCATGAATTATAGAAAATAGATTTTTGTTGGTTATATTCATATCACGATTACATTGCACACAACATACTACAACGCATAAATATCAGATGGTGACAGTTGTCTATGCTACCATATTTTTCATACATGTCTACCAAATAATTTTATCAAAGCAGTTCATTGCCTTGCTGCTATGGCTAAAATCCTAAAATAGGAAACTTTCGAACAAGCTATGGATGCTTGGAAAAAATCTATCAAAGCATAATAGTAAGTAATAGCATAGAGAAAGGCAGTGAAACTGTTTCAAAAAATTCCTCAAAGAAATGTGGTCTCATGGTGATGGAATTCCATGACAATCCATAGCAATTTGCTTGTCATGGCATTCGTTATGGCATTCCATCACCATGAGACCACATTTTTTTGAAGCATTTTTTAAATAGTTCACTACCTTTTCTATGCTACCACATTTTTCATACATGTATACCAAATCATTTTATCAAACAGTTCAATGCCTTCATGCTCTGGCTAAAAATTAAAAACCTAAAGCAGGTGCTTTCGAACAAGCTATGGATGCATCGAAAAAATCTACCAAAGCATAATAGTAAGCAATAACATAGAAAAGGCAGTGAATTGTTTGAAAAAATTACTAAAAGAAATGTAGTCTCATGGTGATGGAATGCCATGACAATCCATAGCAATTTTCTTGTCATGGCATTCATCATGGCATTCCATCACCGTGAGACTACATTTCTTTGAGACATTTTTTTCAAGCAATTCACTACCTTGTCTATGCAACTGCATTTTTCATACATGTCTACCAAAGCATTTTATCAAACAGTTCATTGCCTTGCTACTATGGCTAAAATCCTAAAACAGGTACCTTCAAACAAGTTATGGATGCTTGGAAAAAATCTATCAAAGCATAATAGTAAGCAACAAGCCATGGTCTCATGGTTTTTTTTGCGCGAAAATTAGCTCAATTTTATTCACGTTTTTTTGCAAATTTTAAACACGTTTTTTTGGTGATTTTGCAATTTGAAACGAAAAAAATCATTGACCAAAAAGTCAATGCTTTTTTCAAAAAATCAGGAAAAAATTTTCCACCTACAATTCTTACAAATTTTAAAATCACATGACCGGATTTTTGTAGATTTATGCTTCTATATCACATACCTTCCTAACTCGGGTGGTGTCTTTTCCTTTTTTCTTTTCTATCCTTCCTTTTCCATCGGATTAATTCAAGTCCTTTCCACTTCTCCAATCATGGGGATCGCATTGTGATTTTCGTTCTTTTTCTCTAAATGTGACCTATATTGGTCCCTCACATACTTTAGATAGGTACTAGCTTTCTTAAGGACTTTGGATCGGTTGAATGTTTTATCACCGAACAACACAACTAAATGGTTAATGAACTCATCTTTTAAATCTTCATTTTGGGCATTTCACCATGTACGTATAGTGGGCCCGAAGAGCTTCAATGTAATATCACTTAGATGTTTATAAAAAACATCATTTCCTACAAAATGTTCATGGGATCAATAGTCTAAAAAGAGCAATCAGTAAGTAAATTTCAATTGGACTATATAGAATAATAATTAAAATTTTTTAAAGTACTTGGGACCTCTCTTTATGGGAATGAAATCCTCGGTCACCACAAGTGTGACCGGAAATGTTCCCATACTAGTAATACAGGAAGATCCAGGAAATGCTGCTAAAACATCACCAATACTAATGGGCTCTGCATCCCTAGGTACATGTCCTAGCGCATGTTCTGGTATGTGTTCGCTACCAAAGGGTGCATTAACAAATGCTTGCATGGTATGTGTTGCCAAAATTTCATACGGCAATATAGGCACAAATGATGGGGTCAGATGATGTGATGTATGTGTAGGAAGATCAGGATGGACACTTGTACCAACCCTTACTCCTGAAGCACTTATGACTCGGATCATGGCCAGGAGCACATGGAGGGAGGGAAATAACCTATAAAAACAACACATATTTTAGTTCATGACATAAAAGAGTACAAAATATAAAACCATGAATGAACTTATATTATAATTAAAGACCTCATGATAGCTTACTTGCAAGTTTTGTAATCTCTCAGTCAATACTTTAACCCTCTCTCTTATCTCATCTATTTGAGGCACTATGAACATCAACTTAGCCATTTCTTCATTGCAGTTTTTTTGGAGCTTCTTTATCGTATTGAAATGGTTTGCTGAATAAGCGATGCCATTATCACAAAATATTGACTGCACCTCACTATGGATGCTTTCCTCTACTGTTGGTGCCTTTCCTTGATTAGTCGACTGCAACAAGAATATTAAAAATATTATCAAAATTAACCCAAAAAACTTATGAAAAAAAAATAATAATAAAACATTTTGGTCGTATCTAATTTGTACAATTACAATGAGGTAAACCTATCAAGTAGAAGCACCTGAAGATACATCATGATCTGTGCTCTGGGCTAGAGCCATCTCCGTATGATCAATGTCCCCCTATGGAAAAAATTAAATATAAAAAAACATTACCGAAATGAAACCAATAGACTTATGAAAAAAAAACATAAGAATAAAATGGTATATAGGAGTCACTAATTGGAGGTTGGGTAAAATGGTACATAGTATGTACCACCCCCATAGTAAATCAGGTTTGTAATCTGCTGATTCAAATTGTAATCACTCGCAACTCTTTCCCCAGCTATTGATTTTATCACATACTTAATGCTACAAGCGACCTCGAATATGCAATTGCTGCTTATTTGTTGACCTGTCATGTACTGTTTATAAACCCTGCAATATTCCCTGATACTTTTGGCCTTCCGTCAATGTACATAGCCACTCCTTTATTTTGATCCTTATCTTTTAGTTGTATATAATTTGCTGATAGTGCATACCTACGCATACTTCATGTATTTCGAACCAGTTGCATCCAATCTTTGTAACTGTAACAGGGTCCAACATACTCCATCAATTTAGTAACTTTGTTGTAACAGACCTTTATGCCATCCATGTAAAATAGGCCCAAACCATGTAATGATGATGGTGCTATGCGATATATCCTCTCGTTGACACAAAAATCGATGTTTATTGGAGGAAGTTCCTTGGGTACCCATTGTTTCCATAGATGTTTGTACCTCAAGGGCACCTCAACATCGCCTATGCTCTCATTATCATAAGAATATGACCCCCCTTTAGCAAGAAAAAAATCCGCGCATTTACAAAATTTTCTTCTATTCTTTTGACCTCTAGTTGATCTCCCTATTTTAGACATACTACATGTCTTGCTTTCCTCTTCTCTTCCTAAATTTCCCTCGCTCGAGGAAGACAGATCTGAAAAATACCTATTTGGTGGTACCTGCACTCATAAGGATGTTGGATGAAGTTCTTTCATGGTGATGTGATCCCAAGGTGACATTATGATTAATCTATCATTTCATCGCTAGAATTTCATAGGTTATAAGGTAATCAAGTCTTGATAGATTGCAAGCTATTGTTACTACCGTCTAAATGTGTCCATCACAAATCAAATCTTACTTTAACATTTCTCTTTTAACTCCCAAACTTTGTAATAAGTGTTAAATGTGACTATGGTCCACCAGTTACACAACCAAGGCCTCAAATGTATTCTATAATTGTAATCAAAGGACTTTTTCTCTTCATTCAAGTAAATAAACTTGAAGGGAAACACCACCAAGTGGTTTATTGGACACCTACATGACTAAAAATAGCAGCAAATTTACATTTAATTTCCATATGTATAAGTGGTTAATGGGGAGGGAGTGTGTACTAGGCCTGGTTAAGTCATCATAATTTTATGCTTTGGCAATAATTTTTTTTAAATTCATATTAAATCTTGCTATGTCTAATTGCTAGGATATTTTTGGTATTTTTTAAGGTAGGATGATTGATGAAAGAGCCCAAAGACTAGTCTTTCTCCATGGTATCCAAGTACACATAGTAGCGGTCTTCTCTTATACGGTTGGACATGATTTAAAGAACTTAGCTAGGAATTATTCATTTAACCTAAGGTTTTCTCATAATTCCATCATTG
>VDFB02013809.1:0-28860 GCA_007258455.2 Sequoia sempervirens | reverse complement strand
TTTTAAAAAGTTAGGTCGCTAAGTCGCTATTTCTGTGGCACTGGTTCGTACCATTCGGCCGTGACCCACCCGCCTGCTAGCTATTGATTTGATCGAGAAATAAGGAGTAATTAATGAGTTATTAAATATTTAATAATTTGACTTTATATTAAAGTCACTTTATTGAAATATTTAAATATTTAATTATTTGGCTTAATTATAAAGTATTTAATTATACTTTATAATATATTATTAAAAGGTGACTTAATGAGTATTTATATTCATTAAAAAGGGGACGCCAATAATTAATTATTTTTCCTAAGTCAAAAGTGCGAATTAAATCATTAACTTAAATGATTATTAAAATGGAGATTTGGGTCGAATTTTTCCTTCAAGGCAATATATACCTTTCACAGGCAAAATCGAACTATCATGTTTATTATTCAATTTTGTCTTCTTGCATCTGAGCTTTGGAGTTTGCAAACCTTAGGGTTTCTGGCAGACGATCGTTTCTGGAGAACGAAAACTCTTCAGAGATTAGGCAGACTGAGGCTGTGAAATACCAGTTTAAGCTTGCATCTGGGTGACTTCATTCAGGAGTTACAGATTGGATTGATTGACAGATTCATCAGTGATCAGCAGAGATATTCATCTTCCTTTTGAGGCGATTTCATCCATTACCATTCATCAGTGTTTTGGCACGAATCTCAAGGAGCCGTACTTATCATTTATTGCTGTACTTGGCCGTACCAGCAAGGCCGTACTTTCCTGTCTCTGGAGAAACGCCTTCCATCTTCAGATTCTGGCAAGTGGACTTTGGGCGCAGTGGTTACTGGACACTTTTGCATTGGTTTTTGAGCTCGAGATTCCTTCATTTATTTCTGGCCGTACCATCAGCATTTATTACAGCCGCCATTAAGAGAAATCAGGTTTTTCTTCAATAAATTGATTGTATTTCATTTATAGCTCCATATTTATTATTGTAATTGCTCTGGAAGTTAAATACATTGAGGCGCCTATCATATTTGAGCAAGATTCTGAGCATAAAATTGCATTATTAAATTTATTTAGATTTTATTTGCAATTTCTAGAAAAATCGCAGCATTTATTATTTTGTCAAAAAACCCTCAAAATCACAAAAAAACCAAAATTTGCAAAAACAAACAAAACAATTAGGGTTACAGTTTGAGAACCACCGTGGTTCTCACATAGATGATATACATGTAAGACATTGGTTTATTTTTTATAGCATAAATATGAAGCATTTGACAAGTTCAAAGTGTTTAAAGACCAGGATGAAAAGGAAAGTGGACATTTCATCAAGGTCCTAGGGTCAAATAGAGAGGGAGAGTATACCTCCAATTAGTTTATGAACTTTTGCAAGCAACATGGCATTAAGAAGGAGCTAACAACAACCTATACTCTGCAACAAAATGGAGTGGCTGAGAGGAAAAAATAATCATTGTGGAGATGGCAAGAAGCATGCTCAAAGCCAAGAGACTCCCAAATGAATATTGGGGTGAAGTTGTAGCAACGATAGTTTATTTCATAAATAGAAGTCCTACAAAGGTAGTTTTTGACAAGATTCCACAAGAGGCATGGACAAAATGCAAGTGGACGATTGAGCACTTGAGAGTGTTTGGTTTTGTGGCATAGGAACTTGTACCAAAAAAGAAGAGGCAAAAGTTGGATGACAAGTGCATCTTCATGGGATACAATGAAGAGTCCAAAGCCTACAGGCTATGTAACCTAATCACCAAGAAACTTTTTATCAACAGAGATGTGGAGTTCTTAGAGGATGAGTCATGGCATGGCCTAGCAGGTTTTGATAGCTCCCAACAACTCCAGGTGAAGAAGGAAAGAAGCAGGAAGTGTAGCAAGATGATGCAGTGGAGCCTGCAATAGCGATAGCTCTGGATCAACTCTTGACCACTTCGGACCACCTCTGGACCGCTCTAGACCACTGCAAAGACACAAACAAAGAGCTCCAAATAGCTCCAAACAAGGTCTGCTTAGCAAAACAACAACAGTAGTGAAAATTCAAATCCTGCTCTTGCCTCCCTAATGCCAATAAAGACCAAGAGTCTAAGGGAGATCTACCAAAATGAAAGGTATGATGTAGAGTTTGATGAGAGTATGAATTTTGGATTATTTTCTCATAGTGATCCAATTTATTTTGAGGATGTTGTGAAAGAAAAGAAATGGTGTGAAGCCATGGATGGGGAGATAGATGCAATAGAGATGAATAAAACATGGGAGCTAACTGATTTGCCTCCCAACAAGCAAGTAATTGGAGTAAAATGGGTCTATAAGACCAAAAGAAATGTCGATGGAAAAATAGAGAGGCATAAAGCAAGATTAGTTTTCAAGGGATACAAACAACAGTTTGGAAGAGATTATGATGAGACATATGCTCTAGTTGCAAGGATGGAAATTGTACAGGCAGTCTTAGCAATTGTAGCCCAACACAAATGGAAGGTATTTCAAATAGACATGAAGTCCACCTTCTTAAATGAAGTGTTGAAAGAGGAAGTGTATGTGGAGTAGCCACCTAGTTATGAAGTTCTAGGTCAAGAAAACAAGGTGTACAAGCTGAAGAAATCTCTTTATGGGCTAAAACAAGCACCATGGGCATGGTACAACAAGATTGACTCATATTTGTTGAGCAATGGCTTTAGCAAAAGTGATGGTGAGCCCACTCTTTACATCAAGGAAGCTGATGGTAAGATTTTAATTATTGTCTTGTATGTTGATGATTTAGTTTTCACTGGGGATGATAATTTCCTCATTGTTGAGTTTAAAGAGGCCATGAAAAGAGAGTTTGAAATGACAGACTCAGATCTCTTGAGGTATTTTATAGGCATAGAAGTAAAACAAATGCATGATGGTATTTTTATCTCTCAAGAAAAGTATGCAACAAAGATTTTGAAGAGGTTTAGGATGCAAGATAGCAAGTCACCAACAACCATAGGTTTGAAGTTGAGCAAGGAAGATTGCAACAGCAATGTGAATCCGACCATGTATAAGAGTCTGATTGGAAGTTTGATGTATTTGACAACAATTAGGCTTGACATAATTCATAGTGTAAGTTTGATTTCCAGATTTATGGAGAATCCAAAAGAGTCACATTGGCAAGCAGGTAAAAGAATCCTAAGGTATGTGAATGGAACCAAAGGATATGACATTTTGTACAGTGCTGAAAATGATTTTGGGCTAGTTGGTTACACAGATAGTGATTGGGTAGGGAGTGTGGATGATAGAAAGAGCACATCTGGATATATGTTTCACTTAGGATAGAGAGTCATTTCATGGGATTCCAAGAAACAACCCATAGTTTCTCTATCTATAGTTAAGGCTAAATATATAACAGCAAATGCAACAACAAGCCAAGCTATTTGGCTAAGGAGGACCTTGGCAGATTTGAAGGAAGAACAAAATGATGGAACAACTATATTTTGTGATAATAAATCAATTGCTTTGACAAAGAATCTAGTCTTTCATGGAAGAAGAAAACTTATTGAAATCAAGTATCATTTCATAAGAGAATTGGTTGAAAAAGGTGAAATCAAAATGAAATTTTGTAGGTCTGAGTAGTAGCTTGCAAACATTTTTACCAAACCTTTGAGCAGAGATTGCTTTGAATGCTTAAGAATAAATTTAGGTGTTATTGATTTGAATGAAGAATGATGTTGTTTGATGGCTCAGTCAAAGGGGGAGTGTTGAAGGCACTTGCTTCTTTTGATGTCTCTTAGGACCTCTATGTAAAATTGTTTTTGTTCTCTAGGGGATGTAATTTAAAAAAATAATAATAATGAATGGGTGTTACCCTTTGGTAATATATATATACACACATATATATATACACATACATGCACATACACACACACACATATATATCTTTTTTTTAAAAAAATTTATGTAAAATATATTCAAAAATATTATTTTCAAGACATTTGTTTTTGTTGGATTTATGATTTAAGTAAAATAAGTGTTTAGGGAACTATATCTCTTCAACATCTTTTACATATATTTTTCTAAAGATAAGTATGTTGGTATATGACAACTACACAACCATCAAATTTAGACTTTGTTCATGGGGAATGAGCTCTTTCCATTTAAGTAGGATTAAATTTAAATATTTTTCAATAAAAAAATAATTTGGCAGAATGTATATCTTTAAGTTCATTTTTCTATCTAAGTAAGGTAAATTATTTGTGTGCTTGATGTAGACAAGTTAAACAAAAGCAATAAATAAACAAGTTTACTTTAATGCCAATTCTAATATTTAATATATAATATTACATTTTTATTGTAATTTTGTTACGTTATGATGCATTTAAAATATTGAAGTATAAAATTTGGGCATGTGCACAAATATTGGGGACCCTTTTTGATCCATTAAAGGAAAAATTTGAGCATGTTATAGTGTACTAACGTGATAGCATGCTTGTGTTATGGCTTCATAGTGACCAAGCCTAGGCTAGTTAGTACCAAATCAAAATGTGTTTGCATTATGTCTATGTTTAAATATAAAAAAGTAGGCATTGAGGTCGTTTGAGCTCAACCTCATTTTTTTCCAAGCCCTAACATGAGCAAGGAAAAAATCGAGTGTGTTTGTGATATCTTCAAGTGGGTGTAAAACAACACAATGTTGCCATGACATGCAAAAGGTCGAGGTAAGGTTGTTAGGTTTTTAGTGATTTAAATAAGAATTAAATTCATTTACATTTATTTTGATTTATCTTTTTAAAATTTCAAGAATTGAAAATCTCTCAACACCCCCAAACAATAATTCACCAAACTATGAGGAAGGAATTCCTACCAAAGAGCAAGTAGAACCTAATCCTCTTGGAATTCCTCCATCTATTACTAGACATCATTGTGACACACAAGTAAATTTCTTAGGTCAAATTGGAACCAAGAAAAATGAACTTCACATCGATTAATATATTAAAAAATATTAACACAACTACTTCACATTAGAGAGCCCTTGCAACATCGTTGGAATCTACCATTTCTCATACAAATTTCATTAGTGGCCAAATAAACATATGATTCAATCATAGGGAAAACACATGACAATTTTGCACTACAAAATTATTGTATAAACAAGTAAAAGAGAAAAAAAATGAAATTTTATTTGTGTGCATTGGTTATTGATATGAGAACTAATGCATCCTTGCACAAAATTTGTAAGATTTCATATTTATTGGTGTCAACAACAAGGAATAAGAATTTTTTTGGGATAGGTGTTAGTTGGTTTTTTATCATCCCCATGCAACAACTACAAGGTCCCACAATATTTCTTGAGGAAACTCTATTGTGAGTTTGTACTTAATGAGATTCCAAATTATTTTGACATTAGATATTTCTAAGGTAAAGGAAAAGACTTTACACAAGATAGGGAGGGGCATGTCATGCCCAAGACCATGCATTATGACCCCTAGATAGGGTAGACATGAACAACATGTGATAATCCCTTCTCTTGTGAATGAGAGCATCAAGGTGAAGACTTTACAGTCTATTATTTCACTGGCACAAACCTTAATACAACATAGTAGGCCATTTTCATAGGGTGTTAGGGTGTTGAGGGTGAGATTTTCAAACATCAATGCTCACCTCACCTTTGCTACAATTATGGATTTGTTTGTGACTATGGGTTAGAGGATGTTGAGGATACATGGTAGATAGGGCCATAAGGAGGATACATTTGTATTATATAATATCATGTCGATAGATGAGTTGCTCAATAGGACCTTTGGTATTGATTGACAAATAATTTCCCATAAGGTTCTACAATTTATTATGTTTTCTTTTGAAATCTAAGTTATAACTATATTAATCTATCATAAATAAAATTAATGAAAATAATTGTATGTAATGAAATTTCAAGGTCAAAGCATTCATCCTACATCTATCAACCTTTCAACTCCTAATTATGAAGCCATGTTGAGTCCAAAAATATGTAATTTGTAAAATAATATTAAACATACTACATGTAAATTAGTTTTTCATATAATAATGGTAATCTTAAAATTGACATTTGATGATGAAGTGGATGTTGGACCTTCAACATCAATACCCATTGGTGGCAGTGGTTGTATGTCAACTTTCACTAAGATAAGTTTTACTAATTTTAATCATTACATTTCTAAATAATATCAGCTAGAATTTGGTCAAATCAATTTTTTTATTTTAGTTGATGACATCAATTTATATCTCTCCAAATGTTCATAGCACAATGGAGGCTAGCATTGTTGTAGCAATTTTGTCTTCAATTCCTCTAACAGAGGTATGAGTGATGGAAAACACACACACATATGCTCTAATACCAAAGTGATGCAGACAAGCTAAGCACTTTTCTAATTCACACAAGCTAGATTTAACTTTTACACAACAAACTTAGTTCCAATTGACACTAGCAAGAAGAAAAAAAAATTCGTTTCATCTCCCGAAGTTCATAGATAGACACTTTTTGTGTGATATAAGAAGGATTTGCTGCACACGGGTCTCTTTGTTCTCAAGAGATCACCAAGGAACGAATTACCCTTATACACCTCAACATAAGTGGATTGATGAAATGGTAAAAAAGTATACCCAAGTTATGTTTTTGAGAAAACTACTTCGGATCTTGAGAGAGTGAAACTCTAAGATTTCTGCCTCAGATGAGTGAGCTCTCGGCCAAAAGATAGCAATGTGGTTTCAGGATGCCGACGTGGTGCACTGTCATCTAAAATATGTGTTGGTGTATTAAGCAACAAAGGGCTTAGGAGCTCAAGCGGGTGGAACCAAGTTTCACTTCTGGGTTTAGATCTAGGATGTACTGAATGAAATAACCAAATAGGAAGCCAAAAGCTATAACAAACACAAGGGGACTTAGAGAAAGCTTACCTCTTATTGGACATTTAGGTCTTCATTCCAAGCTTTGCTTTGAAACCTGCACACAAAAGAACGAGGGGAAAAGGTTGGGGCGGTATAAGGGTCTGCCTCAATCAGACCCCTGTTTTGGTTTTTCCACCTCCACAGACAACCAAGTTGGAAAGGAGTACAAACAAAGTAAACAAAGTGTGTGGTGAAAGAAAAACCCGCTTTAGGAGTAGAATCTGCACCAGGAAATAGTAAATGAACAAGTAGGAAGGGAAAGTGAGAGAGAGAGCATTACCACAAGCCTAGACCCTCTCTGAAGCACACAAATGCACCGTTGAGTGCTTTCTTGAGAGTTTTTGCTCCTGGAGGGACCTCAGTCTGACATGACTTCAAGTGTTGTTATCAAGGATAAAGAGAACTCAAAGATGGAGAAAAATGTTAGGAGAGCTTGAATGAATGACTTCCAACCCCAAATGAGAGCAAGGAAGGGGTTTTTGATGCATGCAAGGGTGGAAAAGAGCTATTACATTTGAAATCTAATTACTATGACACATGTCGAGAGAGTCAAGATTCCATATTCCTTGTTTCAAACTTGGAAAATTGTCAAGATGCTAGTGCGCCACGTAAACGTTCACGCGCCACATAGATTTCCAAAGCCTATATTTTTGGGAAAAGTTTCGTCAAGCTTTTGTTGCTCTGCCACAAGTTCACATGGAGTCAAAATCGTGAAATTTTGACTCATGGGATTTTTGTCATTAATGCTCTAAGGTGTCATAAATGCTAGGAAAAAGTGCAAAAAATGTGGAATTGCCCCTAGGTGCAATTCTGCAACATTACATTTTGCCCCCACTTTAGTGGGGTTGACTTTAGAAAAAAATAGCCTCACTAAAGTAGAGAAGAAAAATTTCACCTGAACTTTGAATTTTACAGATTTGTGTGCCAAGAAAAAGAGGCCTCAGAGGCCACCGAAGTTGAGCTAACTGGTACCAAAGGTGTCCCCGACAATTGAGCTCAAAAAATAGCAACAAAACGATTGCTCAAAATTGCTCAAAATGTTAACCTGCAAAATTCAAATTTTAGGTCAACCTTGAAAATCAAAAGAAGCTACAACAACGAGAAGAATGTTCAAGAAAAAGTTGTTGATTCGGAAGAAAAATATGATCAAGAGGTGACTATATACTCCCTCCTAAGTTTTCCCCCAGCTTGGTGGGGTAAATTCAGGATAAATCAGGGAGCCACAAGCTCTGGGAAAAATGGGCCTCGAGGGGCCTATATATACCTAGGTGGGCCCCTAGAAGGGTCATTTTCACTATTCACTGCGAGCAAATTATTGACTTTTGTGAGAAAAAAGTCATCAAAATGCCAAGCAAGAGGGAGTACAAGGTGCTTAGATTGGAGCAACTATACGAGGACATCGCCGAGGGTCACGAGGTGGAATAAGTAGGCCTCTAAGCCTCATTTTTCATGATTTAATGTCCTTTTTAAGCATTTCTTTATTCAGCGAGATGTGTAGGTGTCAATTTTGGGCACTCACATCCAAAATATGTGTTGTCATCTAGAATGTGCACTAAGGTCCCAATCCCGCATTAGTGTCTTGGGGATGCACTGGAATCCTCAAGGCATCCATGGAAGATAGGGATGCATGTGTGGCACACAGACATTTGCGTAGTGCGCATAGGGCTTGAAGATTTTTTTTTGTTTTCATAGTGATATTCGATGTTATAACTTAATTTTTTTTTCACTTTTGCAGGAGTATCAAAATATTCACAAGCATCTGGGAGGGTGAGCTTTTTGAATCGTTCATGAGTAGAGGGATCGTCTCACAGAGGACGAGATCACACACTTGGAGCGGGTCGATCTTTGGCATGTGTTCACCATGCCGAAGATGCATTATCATGAGCAGATGCTTACAACATTGATGGAGCAGTGGGATGCCACCATGTCATCTCTCCAATTACCCACTAGGGAGGTGACTATCACACTCAAGGATGTCTATCGAATCCTCAGACTACCCATTTGCAGACAATAGGTGGCCCTAGATGATACCCGATCAATACAAAAGCAGACAGAGGGAGTCCTCTACTACTCAGGATGGATGGATGACAACAACGACATGAAACACATCTACATGCACTGGTATGACCAAGCGAGGACCATTACACCACTAATACGTCGGGTGATGGTCGTGGCCATTTCTTTTAAGATCATGATAGATGAGTGAGGCTCACACCTGCATGGGGGCCTCATCCACACAATCAAAGAGATGATGGAGCACAAGACAGTTTTTGCTCGGGGATGCAACATGTTAGCACACCTCTACCAGGATCTAGGCCAGTACGTCCATTACGAGTATTGTAGCCTTACTACGTGCAAACTTTTGCAGGTGTGGTCCTTTTCCCACATCATGTGCACTAGGCCAGTCGGTTTTCCCCAATGAGGGCCATATCGCGTCCCCATGGCCCACTAGTACAACATGACAGGCCAATGGAGATTTAGCAATTTATAGTTTTAGCAGCTATAGTTTGATACCCTTATTGCGGACGGGGTCAGATGGAGACCCTATCAATTTTTTAGATGGGTGGATGATAGCAGGTATTTGAGGAACTTGCAGTAGGACTATTTTTTGGTAGGTCATCACAATTACATTATAGTGCCATACTACTAGAGTCAGGTCATGTGATAACATGGCCATGTACAAACGGTTGCACCTGATATGTCCACATATACTAGGGATTACAAGAGCACAACAAGACTTGGGGATTTCCCCCACCCCACCATCACTGATTTTGTCCCTTCCGATGATGATGAGCCTGACCACAATCTGCTACCCATAGCAATGGCAGATAATGTTAGGGTTGCTACAGATTTTTCATGGTGGTGGGATAAGCACTATCCACCTCCTGTGTTTGATGAGGGTGCCCCTAGAGGGGATTTTGGTCCACAGGGTGACTTGCCACCCCAGCCTCCATAGGATAGATGGAGAGGGCACTAGTAGGTCAGCGAGGAGGAGAAGAGGTCGTAGGAGGAGGAGGCAGCACCTCAGAGACCGAGGCGGAGGAGGATGTCAAATACCCTAGTAGCTACCCCCATCTCATCTATGCCACCAACACCTACTACTATAGTGGCAACGACCTTGGTGTCACTAGGAGCGGCCACTGATATTAGTGGCGCAAGTCCCAATGTTGATCCTCACCTTGACCCGACATGGTAGCCAGGGGACCTAGGTATATAGAGCATATTGTTTATGTTTTCACATTTCTAGTTTCTTTCATTTATGATTATATGTACATATGCCATGTGATACTGATTTTTCTTTCTTTCTTTGTGGTTGTGGAGGATGCACAAGGATGGACTGGACTAATGGATTAGTGCATAGCAGAGGTGGCTCTTGTTATGTTGATCTAGGGGATGGTTCTTGAGGATTTTTGACCAGTGTCTATGGGGCGTCATGCCCACATTTTTGAGTTGGTAGCCTACTTGAGGGCCGCCTACGAGGAGCGGGGCACGAAGATCATCCAACTAACTTTGGAGGTCACCATTGTTCAAGGGTAGCATGATTACCTGTCAAGGGAGCTACAGATGGTGATCGTCAAATGAGACATGGAAGTGACGAGGGTTGACGTCACCGAGTAGGCCCATGACACCCTGCAAAGCTGCCTTGATGATCTTGACATAGCCAACAACTATGATCCTAATAGATGTTCAACAACTACAAGAGGATCTGAGATAGGTGCAAATGACCATATGCTCTCTATAGGGGGAGATTAGAGGGATGCAGGTAGATTTTTTGGCATCATGCATGCACCGCTCTAGATCCATGTCCACCGTGCAGCCTCTCCCCAAACCACAACAACATCCACCAGAGCCAGAGGGCTTGGGGAACCATGTGCCACAACCATAGGGGCTCCTAATTTTATACATCATTTTTGTAGTGAGGCATACACACACACATATATATTTGTAGATCGTTTGTATAGACATATATTCAGTAGCCACTCATTTTTTATAGTAGTGGTCTGATACATGTACATGACATTCGATACATACATGCATATATATATATATGGACATATTGGTTTTGACATCATGGCATTGTTTATTTTAATGTGTATGCTTTTTATTTTTATTTATGTTGATGCTATGGATATTACATGCTCATATGGATGTATGTTTACACTATATGCTAATATGATTTAATAAACACACATGGTTGTATGTTAATTAAATACTATAATGATCTAATTTCCTTAAAAGATGTAATGTGATGCATGGATACATAGCGTGGAAAGACATATAAATGTATATTGTTCACACACACATGGTCACATCATAACACAAAAAAATTCACAATGTGTTAATGAGTAATGTCAATACATGTAGTGCTACTACCCTTTTAAAGAGAGAACACCATACATATGACACGTTGGACATTACACATGGTATCGACAAAGATGCATCACATTAACGGGTTCTTTTAGAGGTGCTCCATCCATAGATGAGAATCCATAGGCACCCAAACCATACAAAGAGATCACAATGTAAAGGCCTAACTAGTTAGGACTAAATTTCCCTCTCTGATCAGGTGGTGCATTTACATTTCTTTGGTTTTCATAGAGAACCAAGTCTCTGAGTTTAAAGGTCCTAGGAAGCACACTTTGATTATATTATCTTGATAGCGATCATTGATAAGCTTTAAGATGATCAAGGGCTTGTAATCAGCACTCATCGAACATCTCTAGCTGATACAAACAATTAACCCAGTAGGTTTCATCATCAATTAACCCTTTAAGGGAAACTCGTAAAGATGGAATTTCCAACTCTAAAGGCATGATAGCTTCAGCACCATACACGAGATTGTAAGGAATTTTTCTCTTTGTCGTACAAACACTTGTGCGATAGGCCCACAAAGTGTATGTTAATTGAATATGCCAATCCCTACCGTGCTTATTAACTATTTTATGAAGAATGAGCTCAAGAGTTTTGTTAGATCCTTTTGCTTGGCCATTAGATTGCAGATAGTATGTCATAGAAAATCTATGTTGGATATGAAATTTATCTAAGAACTACTTTACTTCCTTGTTCTTGAATGGTGTTCCATTGTCAGAAACAAGTGTAGCAGGCAATCCAAAATGATAAATAATGTTGTTCATAAGAAAACTACAGATAGCTTCAACATTTGTGGATCGGAGTAGAATAGCTTTGATCCATTTTGTGAAGTAATCTATAGCGGTAATAATAAAGGTATGTCCCTTGGAAGAAGGAGGTGATATTTTTCCAATAATATCCAACCCCCACTTTGCGAAAGGGCAAGGAGAGGTTTGATTTTGTAACTCTTGGGCAAGTGCGTGAATAAGACGACTATGTTGTTGACATTGAAGGCACTTTTTAACAAAATCAAAGGAATCTTGTTCCATAATTTTCCAATAGTACCCCATGTGTACCAATCTACTTGCCAGGGATCTACCACCAAAATTTCCACCCTCGGAGCCTGAATGGGCTTCCTTAAGGGGAAGGGGTACTTTTGCTTTAGTGAGATATCTGAGAAGCAAGCCATTATAGGATTTTTGATAAAGAACATCGGATAAAATAACATAATGTGATGAAAGCTTTCATATACGAGTATGATTATTTTTTGTCACATCATCAGGAAAGTTTCTAGTTTCTAAGTAATTATAGATACTAGAGAACCATTATTTGAGTCTACATGAGAACACATAAAAGATTCAGATTTAGGTTGATCAGAAACTGCAGGGGTTCACAGAACCTGAACCATGAAGTGGTATTCTTTTGTGTCCTCATCTAAAGGTACCAAGGAAGCAGCGCTTGCCATGAAATCGACATGTCTATTTTCCCTCCTAGGGACACTGTCTATTGTGAAAGAGGAGAACCGATTAAGCAATGACAGAGCAAGGTGTCGGTACCAGGACAACTTTGTTTAGCTTGATAGGTCCCCATAATCCGATTCACAATGAGCTCAAAATTGCCTAATATATGGAGATGTTTTATTCTTAGTGAAATTGTGGCACGCAAGCCAACAATAAGAGCTTTGTACTTAGTGATGCTATTGGTGCAAGGAAAATCTAATCGAAAGGATAGAGGGACTGGTTTACCTTCGAGGGATATTAAGACCATGCCCACTCTGGAACTAGTTTGACACCTTGATCCATAGAAATAAAATTTCCATTCAAATTCATACTTAACCATGAAAACATTCTCATTAGGGAATAAATCCAACCCCAGGAAGGAACAGGATGAGGGAGAGTCTACCAATAGATCGCCAACCACTTGACCCTTGATTGACTTCTGAGTAATTAGCTTTATATCAAACTTAGAGAGCACCATAACCCATTTCGCTAATCTTCTAGCAAGGTTGGCACTAGAGAATAGATGCTTTAAGAGATCTTCGTTTTTACTATGACATGTGTTTTGGCATGGAGAAGATAGTGTCTCAACTTCTACGTAGCAAAGACAAGAACAAGGCATTGTTTCTCCATGGAGGAATAATGAGTTTCGTAATCGACTAGAATGCGACTAATGTAGTAGACCGCTCTCTCTTTCCCCACATCATCATATTTAGCTAGCAAAGCTGCCAAGGCATATGGTGATGCAGCAAGGTAAAGCAAAAAGGGTTTATCTTGCATAGACAACATCAATACAAGAGGGTTGGCCGAATAGGCTTTGATGGACTCAAATAATTTATGGCACTCCTCATCCCACATGAACCGAACATATTTTTTCAACAAGTGGGTGAAAGGAATGGTACGATCAACCATTTGAGATATAAATATATAAATCACCTAAATATTCCCTTGTAAACTTTTTAACTCAATAATATTCCTCGGTGGAGGCATGTTAACAATGGCATCAATTTTATTTATGTCAACCTTAATCCCACAGTGAGAAACTATGAACCCTAAAAGCTTGTCGACATCCACACCAAAGACACACTTATGGGATTGAGTCTCATCTTATAGAGTTGAAGCCTTCTGAAGATAAGATGAAGGTTCTTCACATGATCTTGATAGGTTATCAATTTTTCCAAGATGTCATCAACATAGTCTTCTAAGATCTTATGGATAAAATCATGAAATATCAGGGTCATTGCCTGTTGGTAAGTCGCTCCCACATTCTTCAACCCAAAGGGCATGACTACATAACAAAAATTACCCCAAGGGGTAGTGAAGGTTGTATTGTGCTAATCCTTTGAGTTAATATAGATCTGATTGTAACTTGAGAAGCCATCCATAAAAGATAACAATGCATTCCCTATAGTCAAATCCACAATCATATCTATATTAGGAAATAGAAAATCATCCTTAAGAGAGGCCTTATTAAGAACTCAAAAGTCAATACATATATGAATATGACCATTAGGCTTACTAACAATGACTATATTCGAGATCCAAGGGGAGTAGTCAATCGAACGAATAAAGCCTGCTTTCAACAACTTCTCTATCTCAGTTTTGACCATCAGTGCCACCCTGGGATTGATCTTTCAGATTTTTTGCTTAACTGGCTTGGTGTCGGGACATAGGATGATATTGTGAACCATTATAGACTCATCAATACCAAGCATAACCATGTGAAAATATTAGGATGAGAGTGCAAGAGATTGAAATGTTCATCTGCTTCCTCTAAAGAAAGACACTTCCCAATCTTAATTACTTTTTTTGGGGACTTAGGATCCATAGAGACTTTAGTAGTGTTAGGAAAAAATTTAGGGCATCTCAGAGAAACCTCCAAGAACAGTAGTGCCTTCGATAACTTTAATTCCAATTAGATTGCCTCAAAGACACATACAACTATGTCCTAAAGCGGAAACAGACACAATTCATTTCCCACATTAATCCTTCTAAGAGAAGCACATGTAAATTCAACAACATGCATTAACAGATTCTACTACAAGAACCAACAGACATGAAAGATGAGACAAAAACCAGAACAAACAGATTTACGTGGGGAAAATCCTTTCGGATAAAAAACCCCACACTTCAAAGATCAAGCCATTGTATTATTTAGCAACAAACAATTACAATACAATTTCAGGCTCATAGCCTTTACATAGATTACATCTTGTTCATTCTAGATACAATCTGGTAGCAAACTCTCCCCTTTACATTTCCTGATCAATCTCTCAAACCAAACAATCCTCACACTATTGCAATACCTTCACACAGTATACAGAGAAGATCAACAAGTAAGAGATCAACCATGATCCATGATCAGGAGTGATTTCGCAGCATAACCCTGCCTCTCGTTTTCTCTGTTTCGGTCTCATGGCCTTGGCCTTTCAGCTAGCCTCTCGGCCCTCTCTCTATCACTCTCTATATCTATTTTCAGAACGTCCAATGCATACATATATACATTCATTCTCAACAACCTCTGTGAATCAGTTCGTGATCACAACTATCGAACATCTAGCTCAACATCACTGTCATCCATTTCCCAAACGTAGATGTTTCCATTTCCTCGTATAGAAGTTTCCCAACACACTGTTAGCCTTCCACACAGAAACGGTTGCAACGGTCTCACAACAAAATGGTTCACATTCTGCCCTCCCTGATAGGTCCAAGTCGCACCATGTAGGACAATCTTTCACTCGGTCAAGGGCGTTCAACCTGTGTCGCATGTCGGTGAGACACTTAACTGTGTCTCCCCAATGCCACATAGCCCATCCATCGATATCGCCAAGAGTCTTCACTATCGGCAAGACGTTACACCAAGTCCAGAAAGCTATCGCTCAGACTTCGCCGTGTCTCCAAGACCTCATATCGAATCCACCGACATCCATTGCATTCCTATCAACATCCATCTATCGGCAAGAGTCCTCTCAATCGGCAAGATGTTACACCGAGTCCACAAGGCTATCGCTAAGACTTATCGCTATCGGTGAGACATCATACCGAAGCTCCAAAGTCACATCGAAATGTCCTATTGTTGGAAAGACTACTGTCTTTCGCCAAGACATCACACTGAAGTTCCCAAGTCACATCGACCTCAGCATTCTCATCGGTGAGACAATCGCCATTCGATGAGACATCATACCGATATTCAAAAGATCACTCTGAAATGTCCAACAGTCGGCAAGACTTACCGCTATCGCCGAGAGGTCATAGCGAACACAACATGTCACCCCGAAGACCACTATCGGCGAGACTTCAACAGTCGCTAAGAGGTTATACTGAATGCTCACACCTTTCACCGAAGACTTCAGTCGCTAAGAGTCTCACCAAAGACACCCGTTAACAAACACCAATGTCGGCAGGACTTACCGCTTTCGCCAAGAGGTTACAATGACAGCCAGTCAGCGAAAGCACATCCATTGGCGAGACAATCTCCCTGTCGCCAAGAGTTCCTACCGAACCCTTATGTTACTTCAATCTGTCTTTTGTCGAGAGGTCATAGCGAACACAACATGTCACAATGACAACACCAGTCAGCAAGACATCTCCATCGCCAGGACACATTCCGATAGGAGCAAGTCATACCGATTACCACATCGGCTAGATAGACCAAAGATCACGCCGATATTGGCAAGACTTCCTATCGTCGCCGAAACATCATTCTGATAGTCTAGGTTACGCCGAAGGTTTCAGGTTATGCCGATCGCCAAGACATTCAGGAAGTCACAACGATAGTTCAGGATCAACTAGCAGATCGGCCATACATCTCACCAGTCACAACAACCATGATTTCTCAGAGGTTTCAGCCTATGAGATTGAGGCAACAATTCCAACAATCTCCCACTTGACGAAGATCACACAGGCACCTCCAAAGCAACCAGACACTAAGATCATACTAGCTCCACCAGTTCAAACCCCGCAATACTCAAGACACCCAATCAACAAGATTCCACAGATAACAGTCCACCAGAAAATTTGCAACAAATACCAGGCATCCAACTACAACTCACTGTCCAAAGCAATCGAAATGCAACAGATCACAACCTTCCAGGAAACCATATAGATCTAAAAACATGCTCTCATGCTCCATCAAGACTTTTGCACCAACATCCAAGATGTCCACCATTCAAGCAACAATCCCTATCATCTTCCAATATGCCACATATGGAAGAAAGAACACGCCAAGGTGAATAAGCACCAGTCCAACGAACACAAGCAAAAAGATCCCAGAGATATCATCAACAAGATACTGCTACCACTTCACTGTGCTCAAAGACTATACAGAAACAATATCAACTTCAAAGCCTCAAACAGAACACAACAGTGAAGTCATTCTCCAGAAACAAGACAAAAAACACCAGCTAGAACAACAATCAGGCTGACTGCTTCCATCCAACTGATAAACCCACGGGATTGAAAATAGCACCCACAGCTTGTGTTATTCCATCCAATCTCACATACCTCAAAGGTATCAACATTAGTAAACTCATGCCACTCCAAAACCAACCCATCAACAACAAATGCAAGCTCCAAGTGCCAACCAATCAAAGAAGACAAAACACAATAGGAACTCCCACTGTCCGAGTAAAAGACATCACAAGTCTACCAATAATAGCACATCGAAAATGTAACCACGTAGTACCAAGGAAATATCCACAATGATATGCACAACCTGCAACAAACTGTTACAAGAAACATTTCTCTCACCACAAGTCTTCACAGTTCTCCCAAGATCTCCACATGCAACAAACTAATGTGAAAAAAAATGTCCAGGAAGTAAACCAAGACTA
Source organism: Sequoia sempervirens (assembly GCA_007258455.2). NCBI lineage: Eukaryota > Viridiplantae > Streptophyta > Pinopsida > Cupressales > Cupressaceae > Sequoia > Sequoia sempervirens. The sequence continues at coordinate 11,321 of VDFB02013809.1, read as the reverse complement.
AAGAGAGAAACTTTGCACACCATACCCCTGTAGAACATCCTCCTATAGACACTTCTAACTGCCAGCTATGTCAAGAATGATCTCCTTCTCATCCCAAAAGAAAATCAAGCTATTTCATTACCCATTTCATGAAATCAGCCCATACATCATCTCCTACCAATTCTCATCAGTAAATAACATAATACAAAAGCTTAAGGAGATAAAAAAGTTGTACATCTTCCACCATGAATCCTCCAAAACCATTAAACAACAATTCAAGATCCATATCATGAAAGTGAACAAAAAACACATCTGAAAAATATAATGGGCCAAATACCTCTTAGATCAATTGTCGAGCAGACCAAGAGTGGGAACGAGAATACTCCTTCAAGATATACAAGCCATCAAGACTAATCAAGAGCAATCTCCTCATAGGTCTCTATTGAAATCACATTCAACTAAGGTGTAGGCTTCTCGGACTTTCTACTGAAAGCTTCACCAGGAATACCATCAACAACACTTCTCTCATAAGAGAAAAACAACCTCACCTTATTCTCCATGTATCCATGAGTACTAGTAACCAATCATCTCATGCTAAACTTCAACTGCATTACTGCACTATCATGAAGTATCAAGCAAAAAATCAAAGCATCAAATACACAAAGAATTACCAGAGCACTGTCAAAGCTCCAATCATCTGAATCAGGAACTTATCATGACACCATGATCTACATATCCCCTTAGGAGATACCATACTTCAAGTGACTTCACCATGGTCTCAAGTACAATGCACAATGCCAAAACTCCAGTGCACAAGCAAGAGTATACCATGACATAAAGCAAACAGACTCAAAACCAACATCATCTGTCAAGCACCACCAACACCTCAGCCAAAGACTCCAAGCATCCTCCATGGATCCAAGATGTTGTACATCTTCAAATAATGTCCATGCAAATGCGAAAGAACCCTTCTGCAGCAACAGGATCTAAAAGCTCCCTCTTGAAACATCTGCAACACTAAAGAAGACCATTCACCACCATGTGATGAACTCTCACATATAAAGCTCCTAATCAAATGTGACATCAAGCTTCCAAGCATCATGACCACTTTCTGCTTCTCAGTTCCCATAACCGACTATTCAGGTACTCAACAATATCCATCCTCTCATCTCAAAACAATCACACCAATGCACAAGTGACCACAGACAAGGCCAACTAACAAGTCTGCACCAACAATGAATCTGTGGATAAAGACAATCCACATCCAAGTTATCTCACTACAACCAATGGGTAGCTAATCCACCAACCGCATAACTCGTAGATCACAAACATCGAACATGCAAACCCATCATCACATTGGAAACTGCAACACTGAGATTTCAAAGAGAATAACCACGTAGACAACATGACTCAAACACCAGACCATTCCAAACCTGATTTTCCAATCATGTCCACAACGAGCACCATAATCAAGGAACCCACACGCACCACCACAAGAATGCTGAGTGAAAAATCACATACCAAGACTCCCATGTAGAGAAGAAATCACACCTCCTCAAACCATGCACAAAGCATGCACAAAGCATGCATGCAAAACTGCAACTATCTCATCTAGCAACACCCCAAAAGCCGGGGTCTAGAAAATAGCTTAACAACAACTCCACATAACCACAAGTTTTGCTTAATTGTGTAAAACCTGTAAAACCACTAAGCCATGCAAATACAAAACATCCTTAAAAATAAAACAGCAGTTCAGGAAATCCAGGCCCCTTTTAGGCCAAATCTAAACCACCAACATGTACATGCATCCAAGAAAGAGAGAAAAGGCTATTTCAGAAGCTTGCAAATCATCTAATGATTAACTCCATAGCCTTTATGTATTCGAGTTTAATAGGAAACAGTGCCTTCCAACACTAGGAAACACCACCTAGCATAAGCACTCTCTTCCATCTCCACCATCCTTCAAACTGCGTGCTGTCTCCGAATATCACAAGACTTCCACTCACCAAAGGATCAATAAATCAGTCCATTCCTCCAGATTTCCTCCAGCCTATCGAGCTAAGAAATATTCACAGGAGAAATACCTAGAACCAACAACCAAAAGAAGGCTCTGATACCACTTGTTAGGAAAATTTTTAGGGCATCTCAAAGAAACCTCCAAGAATAGTAGTGCCTTCGATAACTTTAATTCCAATTAGATTTCCTCAAAGACACGTACAACTATGTCCTAAAGCAGAAATAGACACAGTTCATTTCCCACATTAATCCTTCTGAGAGAAGCACATTTAAATTCAACAACATGCATTAACAGATTCTACTACAAGAACCAACATACATGAAAGATGAGACAAAAACTAGAACAAACAGATTTACGTGGGGAAAATCCTTTCGGATAAAAAACCCCACACTCCAAAGATCGAGCCATTGTATTATTCAGCAACAAACAATTACAATAAAATTTCAGGCTCATAGCCTTTATAGAGATTACATCTTGTTCATTCTGGATACAACCTGGTAGAAAATTCTCCCCTTTACATTTCCTGATCAATCTCTCAAACCAAACAATCCCTGCACTGTTGCAATACCTTCACACAGTATATAGAGCAGATCAACAAGTAAGAGATCAACCATGATCCATGATCAGGAGTGATTTCGACAGCATAACCCTGCCTCTCATTTTCTTTGTTTCGGCCTCATGGCCTCGGTCTTTCAGCCAGCCTCTCGACCCTCTCTCTATCAATCTCTATATCTATTTTCAAAACGTCCAATGCATACATATATACATTCATTCTCAACAACCTCTATGAATCGGTTCGTGATCACAACTATCAAACATACAGCTCAGCATCACTATCATCCATTGCCCAAATGTATATGTTTCCATTTCCTCGTATAGAAGTTTCCCAACACACTATTAGCCTTCCACACAGAAACGGTTGCAATGGTATCACAGCAAAATGGTTCACATTCTACCCTCTCTGATAGGTCCAAGTCGCACCACATAGGACAATATTTCACTCGGTCAAGGGCATTCAACCTGTGTCGCATGTTGGTGAGACACTTAACTGTGTCTCCCCAATGCCACAGAGCCCATCTGTCGATATCGCCAAGAGTCTTCACTATTTGCAAGACGTTACACCGAGTCCAGAAAGTTATCGCTCAAACTTTGCCGTGTCGCCAAGACCTCATACCGAATCCACCGACATCCATTGCATTCCTGTCGTCATCCATCTATCGGAAAGAGTCGTCTCAATCGGCAAGACGTTACACTGAGTCCACAAGGCTATCGCTAAGACTTATCGCTATCGGTGAGACATCATACTGAAGCTCCAAAGTCACATCGAAATGTCCTACCATCGGCAAGACTACTGTCTTTCACCAAGACATCACACTGAAGCTCCCAAGTCACATCGACCTCAGCATTCTCATCGAGACAATCGCCATTCGATGAGACATCATACCGATATTCAAAAGATCACTCTGAAATGTCCAACAGTCGGCAAGAATTACCGCTATCGCCAAGAGGTCATAGTGAACACAACATGTCACCCCGAAGACCACTATTGGCGAGACTTCAATAGTCACTGAGAGGTTATACCGAATGCTCACACCTTTCACCGAAGACTTCAGTCGCTATGAGTCTCACCGAAGACACCCGTTAACAAACACCAATGTTGGCAGGACTTACCGCTTTCGCCAAGAGGTTACAACGACAACCAGTCAGCGAAAGCACATCCATCGGGGAGACAATCTCCCTGTCACCAAGAGTTCCTATCGAACCCTTATGTTACTCTGATCTGTCTTTTGTCGAGAGGTCATAGTGAACACAACATGTCACAACGACAACACCAGTCGGCAAGACATCTCTATCGCCAAGACACATTCTGATAGGAGCAAGTCATACCGATTACCACATCGGCCAGATAGACCAAAGATCACGTTGATATCGGCAAGACTTCCTATCATCATCGAAACATCATTCTGATAGTCCAGGTTACACAGAAGGTTTCAGGTTATTTCGATCGCCAAGACATTCAGGAGCTCATAGCGACAGTTCAGGATCAACTAGCAGATCGGCCAGACATCTCACTAGTCATAACAACCATGCTCTCTCAGAGGTTTCAGCCTGTGAGATTGAGGCAACAATTCCAACAAGTAGTATCTCCTTTAAGGAGAGAAATACAATCTTTAGGATGAGATATTGGAACATCATTACTAATGTTAGATAGAGGGTCTTCCTCATCAATACTCAAGATAGATTCTCCAAAGTATGCTTGTTTATGCAGGCAATACGGGAATTGTCTCTTGTGATGAAATGAAGGCAATGAGGAATATGCACCTAGGAAATCCTCCAGTGCTTCATCTGAAGAGAAGACATCTAAAGGGATTTTCTTAGCCTGATCCCTCTCCTCTATCAATTTAGGATGGACCAAGCTCAATGGCTTGGTGGAAATCATGTTAACACTCCACCAAGGTTTTTGCTTAGACTTTTCAATAGAGCATCCCAAACCCAGATAGTGCTTCCATGGCTTAAACTGGATAGGGACTTGGATTCCTTGTTTGATACACCCTAGGCCTTTCTTCCCATAGTCATATCAAGATGCAAGTTCATATCCAAACCCATAATGAGTTTACAAAACTTTAGGAGGTGGTGATTCCACATAGAGTGTTTCATTCCACCAATGGATGTCAAATGTCTCTATGGGAGTGATCCCACCTTCTTTACTAGGTTCACAAACATTAAACTCCTTTGCAAGAGTGGGATTACTCTCCTCAACAGAGGAAGGAGTGGTCTCCTGAACAGGGTCACACTTCTCTTCGCCAACGAGAGTATCATCCATCTTTGTGTTAGAAGTACCTAGAAACTCTATGCAGGAGGGGCTTGCCTTGTATTACACAATAAAGAATTCAGAGAATTCCAAGGAGCCCCAATCATCACCAAGGAAAGCATTTGATTGAGAGGAAGAAGGGGAAGATGAGGGAGACTTAGGGTCCTCTGCTTTAGGTGGTTCATCTCTAATGACACTCACTTCGGGAATGACTATTTACGATAACCATAACCACTGATTATTTACGATAAAATTTAAATAATAGTGGAAATTAGAGGTCACAACACCCATAGCATGAATCTAGGGTCTCCCCAAGAGAATATTGTACGGTAATGGGATAGGCATCATATAAACCAAGGTAGGATAGGTAACGAGACCCAGTTGCAAAGGTAGTATTATTGTACCTAGAGCTTGATGGCCAACATTATCAAACCTATGAATATACAAAGAAGAAGCCACTAAAGAAGATGAATAAATTTTAATTTTAGGTAATAGATCGATACTATAAATGTTGAGAGTCGATCCGGTGTCAATGGGAGTACGTCTAATACATATATTATTAACATTAATTATAATCATCAAGGGATCCGCTTACCTCTTCGCATATGGAGGTGGGAGTTCTTTCAGATGGAACGTGATATTCGATGAATCCACTCAAATATGAGCCAACAACACATTAACATACGTGGGCCTAACAGAGACATGCAAGAGAATCTTTTGTAAAGTTTCCTGAAGCATCTCTTGGTAAACCGGGGTGGTCTGAAGAAAATCCGAAAGTGAGATCTTAGCTAGAGTAACATGAAGTTGCTCGACAAGATCATAATCACTTGGTTCTTTGATTGTAGGTTTAGGTGCTAAGGGAAGGTTTGGTTGAGGTGGTAAAGAAGTAGGAACTTGAGTGGGTTGTGATACAGGAACAAAAGGTTATTGATCCAAGTTCTGCTTATTTCTCCTTGTATTATATGTGTGCCCAACAACATTATAGGAAGTAGAGTCCATAGCTTTCATGAACCTCAGATATAAGTTCAATGAATCACTATGACATGAAATCCCATAGAAAAAATAGTTCTCCCTAGAGGAAAAATCAGCCAAGGTCATGTAAATGACGGGTTTCTTAGGGCTTGGAAGAGCCATAAATACCACAACCACATTTACTGACTCAGCTTGTAGAGGGGGAATTTGTTTAGAAGATTTGCAGACATGGGAGAGCGCTTCCAAGAAGTCATCTATAGCATCTTCCAACATATTGAAATCTTCATAAAAAAGGGATTATCATAAGCATGCAACATCGTGAAAATAGTTCTGACGTGTTCATGTCAGGTTCACCAAAATGTGATATAAGAGGGATTTGCTGCAAATTGTCACGCCCTCGTGACTTTGATGTTGTTTTGACCATGACTTTGTGAGATTTATTATATGAATTATGATACGTGTTAGAGCAATATGATATAATACAATGCTTTGGTGTATGGAAATGTAGGAAAATATTTGTTTTTAGAATTATGAGTGCATTTTATTTTTAAAAATATACAAGATAGAACAAAATAGGAGTGTTGATTTAATTATTGCTTAAATTTATACTTCTATATTGGTTACTAATACACTTTCGTTGTTGCACGCCTGAGTGCATTTGAGTTGCAGGTGGTCGAAGACCAAGAGTGTGATTGAGGAAAAGAAGGCTAGCTTCCCGAGAGGGTAAAAGAGGAGAAGCTCTCGATCACACACACAACACCTAAAAATCATGTAGTTGCATTTAGGCCATGTCTGTTTTCAATGTGATTGTTTAAATTGATTACATGGTTTGAATAAGTAATTGATATAAAAAAATATATATATAATAACATAGCAAAATTAAAATATAATTTAATTATCCATAAAAGTTGTGAAAAGATTATGGTTTATTTTATTTAGTTTATTCCATTTATTTTTGTGCAATAAAAAGGAAAATCTGATTTAAATTAGGAAATTAAAAATAAAGTGAAAAATATTATATTTACATATAATATGGAAGAAATAATTGGTTTGCATATTAAAAGGTGGAGATATCTTTGTTTGCATATGTTTTAAAAACCTTAGTCCAAAAATTGGGAGAAATGAACAGCCCCGAGAAAACTTTGGGCTCTGGGGAAATTCTCCTTAAAACCAACAATGCTGTTGGCAAGTGGCGACCTCTGGATTTTGCATGTAAAATTTATCTGTCATTTGGAAATACTCTGCATGACCCTCAGAAGGAGGAATAAAGCTTTAAGGGAGAAAAGAGAACATTATTGAGACACATAACCAGAGCTTTGGAAGAGGGAGACAGGAAGGTAATACGGGGCATCTGCACTGGAGAAAACTGCCAGGTTATTTTCCATTCCTTGTTTTCAATCAGTTTAAATTGCAGTAAGAAATTGAAGAAATGAAATGCATCATTCTATGAAAATGATTACAGATATCTGAGAAATCTTTTCCAATTTTATTTTTGAATCTGGGTAATAGCCTTCTTCTCATTGTTGCATTATAGAAAGAATACCCAATCTCTTTCTTCCAGATTAGGGTTACATTCTGTTGCAAAAGCTGCAAATTATTAAACTGCTCTCAATTATATTTGAAAACATACATAAATATATATATATATACATATATATATGCACAGGAATCTGTAGTCCCGTGCATATATACATATATATATATGCATATGATCTTGCAAGAACAACTTTCACTAGAAATTAATTCAAAATTCCTTTGAAATAAATTTAAATGCAGTATAATACTGGGCAAAATATTTCTTTTGTGTTATGAAATTGTTTAACTATAGGGGGAAGGGGAGGGATTTTAATCCCTAGCCCTTCCCATAGGAAGGGCACGGCTCTGTGGGGAGGCTCGCGCCCTCCATAGTCCACGGCCTATGGAAGGGGCGCGAGCTCCTCACAACTCGCGGCCTCCCCATGGGAGAGGCAAGGGCTTCCTGCACCCTTTGTGGTGCTCAACACCAGTATGAAACCCTGTATAATACTTTTATTCTATGTGAACAGCCAGAAAATGTGAGAACAGTTATAAAAATCAGTATTTCTTTCTTTAAAGCATATATATATATATATTTACACTCAGTTGTATATGTATTTATATATATATATATATACACACTCAGCTGTATATGTATATATACATATATATATATTCATACATATATACATAAATGCAAGTTTGAACAGGAAAACCATCTTCAGAATGTGATATGATTTCTGTCAAAAATACACAAACATCTCAGTAATTGGAAGCTGGAAATATGAACAAAAGAAAGTACCTCTGAGAAAACATGTAAACTAAAATTCTTCTTGATCACATTGTCATATACTCACATACAGATGTACATTCCTGAATAATAGTATACATTATAAAATTCGAATGCAAGTTTTTCTTTCAAACCTCTGTTATTCCGAATGAATTGCCCTGTTTCTGTATATTACTAATAACCAGAAACCTGTAGTAAATTGAGAATTACTCTTTCAATCAGCTTGAATTTGGAAGAGTAGAAGTATATACATAAATCTGTGAACATTGTTTCATACAAAAGAATTAATTAATTCCTCTACTTGTGTTTGTACACTGATAGAATCATGACATACATGCATTTTTTTTACATTTTCAAGAGAGTAGCTTGGAGTAAAAACAGAGTCCTTTACCAAATCAGAAAAGAATTACTTACAAAAGAGTAGATGCAATCTTACTACTGAACTTACAACCTTTCTTTTCTTTTGTCCAATGTAATTCAAAAGATGTTATGAAATTCTCATTTGAAATTCTTTTAGAATCAATTGAATGCATGAAACATGTATGGAAAATGCACAACTTTCTGCTTCTGTACTTTATTATACTTTACTTTGGTAACTTCCGGGACAGGATGCCGAAGGTGGACCCACAGAGACGGTAGTTTTACCTTTTCTAAACTACCATTTGCTTGTTTTACTTATGCTTGGCCAAGCACTTGTACCATTGAAATAGATGGATTCGTTTAAAAGCCTAGAAATGTATATGTATTTGAGTCTCTGCCACCTCCTGTTGCAAGAAATATGTTTTCTCATGTTAGAAATGCATATAGGCACCGGGCATGCATCGAGAGTTCCCTCCTGTTTTATTGTGTCAGGTTGCTAGGCTCCTTTATGCAGGGCCGGGGATTCCTTGAGTTAGGAAGGAACCCGGGGAAGTCATGTACTTCGTGGTTGGGCGGAAAAGGCGCCTGAATCACACTCTTGGCCCCAGCTCGCAAGCAGACCGATGGTGTCACGGCGGTTGGAGGTTCAGAGTTTTATTTGCTATTGATGAACTTGTGTAACATTCTGGAATGGCTTGTATAGCCCCATTGTATATGTATTTGTATTTGACATTCATTGTTGAAACTTTGAAATAGAAGTATGGCATGAAAGAATCTAATGTAACATTGATATGTAGAATTAAAGTTTTATGACGTAGCATTGAATAAGATGTTTCTATTGGAATTATTGATCTCTTCCGAGTATGGATGAATATGTATATATGAAAATTCATTGATGTACTTTTGCCATGTGCATAGTCTTGATAAATTACAGTGTTATTATTTATATACATAAAATGCCAATTTAATTCTCTTTTATTGAGCTCATTTTGGAAGTTTTTATGAATGATATTAATTACTTGAAAACCTTTTTGAAACGGATTGAACAATTGAAAATGCTTTTGCTTTTAATTTTTCCAAATGCTACCAAATGGGTCTCTTTGTTTTCAAGAAATCACCAAGGAACAAACTACCCTTATGCACCTCCGCATAAGAGGATTGACAAAACGGTAAAAAATTATACCCAAGTTATGTTTCTAAGAAAACTACTTCGGATCTTGAGAGAGTGAAACTTTGAGATTTTTGACTCATATGAGTGAGCTCTCAGCCAAAAGACAACAACGTGGTTTTAGGGCACCAGTGTGATGCACTGTCATCTAAAAGATGTGCTAGTGTCCTAAGCAATAGAGGGCTTAGGGGCTCAAGTGGGAAAAACCAAGTTTCACTTCTAGGCTCAGATCTAGGATGTACTAAATGAAATAACCAAATAGGAAGCCAAAAGCTATAACAAACACAAGGGGAATTGGAGAAAACTTACCTCTTACTGGACATTTGGGCCTTCACTCCAAGCTCCGCTTTGCAACTTGCACACAAAAGAACGAGGGGAAAAGGTTGGGGATGTATAGGGGTTTGCCTTAGTTAGACCCCCATTTTGGTGTTCCCACCTCCATGAACAATCAAGTTGGAAAGGAGTGCAAATGAAGTAAACAAAGCATGTGGTGAAAGCAAAACCTGCTTTAGGAGTACAACCCGCACCATGAAATAGTAAATGAACAAGTAGGAAGGGAAAGTGAGAGAGAGAGAGTGTTACCCATAGGCCTAGATCCTCTCCAGAGCACACAGATACACCGTTGAGTGCTTGCTTGAGAGCTATTGCTTTTAGAGGGACCTTAGTTCGACATGGATTTGCTTGTGAAAGTGTTGCTATGAAGGATGAAGAGAACTCAAAGATGGAGAAAAATGTTAGGAGAGCTTGAATGAATGATTTCCAACCCCAAATGAGAGCAACAAAGGGGTTTTTGATGAATGAAAGGATGAAAAAGAGCCATTACATTGAAAATTTGACAGTTAGGACATGTGTTGAGAGAGTCAAGATTCTAGATTCCTTGTTTCAAACTCAGAAAATCATCAGGTTGCTAGCACGCCACACAAATGTTCATGTGTTGTGCAGGCATCCAAAGCCTAGATTTTTCAAGAAATGTGTCATTAGGCTTTTTTTTCTCTACCACAAGTCCACATGGAGTCAAAATCATGAAATTCTGACTCATGGGATTTTTGTCATTAATGCTCTAAGGTGTCATAAATGCTAGGTAAAAGTGCAAAAATGTGGAATTGCCCCTAGATGAAATTCTGCGACATTACATAATGATATCCACTATTACAATAAGATCAAAAATTGCATTCAATTTGATTATTTTCCCATTCTACATTCTTCATTTTATACATACCAAAATTTCTTTACTCCTTAAAAATACAAATCCCTTCCTTATAACTGCCTATGTAACCTCCTCAATTCCCATTTCCCACGCTGCGTTTTCTTATTGGCTTCTACTGTCCCCTCTTTTTGAAATAGGTCGATGCCCTTCTCTCATGTACATAACTAATTTGCAATCTACCTTATTTATCTTTTGTCTAATTTTAAAAAACCCTCTTACCTATTAAACTAGCATGAATTCTCTTCTTAATGATTCTACAATTTGAATCAAATTGATGCTCCTATCATAGCCACTTTGCATTCTTTTTTCTTTAACTCTTCTTCTCTATTCTTTTCTAGCACAGACATATGAAATATGTTTTCAATCTCTCTAGACCAAATCTCCTTTATGTAGGGGCTCCTTCTCCTCTACCTTTCATTTTCTTTTAATCACCAATCGAGCTCCCTTCCCTCTCCCTTCTAGGCCAATATCAAAATATATCCTCTGTCCTTTTTCTTTTTA